>JAJMFN010000079.1:0-14837 GCA_030574735.1 Hansenula sydowiorum
TTCTTAGTACCTTTGAGGTTTGATCTTATAGCTTTTTTTTCACTATTTTGTGAAAGCTGGTGCAGTTCGGCCGAAGATCTATGTGACTTTTCGCATCTATTGGAAACTCGCAGGAGATCTGTGGAATATTCAAGGAAGGGCTTGTATATGATTGGGCACCAGTTGTTTTGGTACTAGACATGGATTGTACTGGGTTTGTAGTGGAGAGAGTGTGAGTTGTTGATACTTCCCATCACAAATGTGTCTAAAGTGTCCAATTGATGGATTGCAGTAGATGCGCGGTGCGGTACGCTGCAGTTGTCAGAACAAGCCAGACAAGGCCTCGAGCAGCTTCGTGCGCATGAGGTGGGCGATCATTGGAGCCATTAGTGAGGGATCAATCGAGATTGGTGCTCAAGAGGGCTCGAGAGTTGAAACTCGAGCCCCAAGAGCTTCGTGGATCTCTTTACAGGGATGGTGAAAGCTTACTTAAACCGGGTCCATCCCTGACTGAAAAATACAAGATATCACAGGGAAAGAGGAACATTTGTAACGATTCATGGTACAGTATATATGATTAATTCTTTCGCTACGTGTATATTGATTCTCGCTGTTGAAGAATGTTTAATTATCAAACATGAATTTTTTCAATCCCAATGGCTTTGGCTTATTCAGCCATTTTAAGCTCGAGTAATGCATCCTGGTCACTGGTACTGCTCGAAGCACCACAACCCAGTCACGACATTACAGCTGCAAATTGTGCGGAAATGGCTCAAGGTTCAATGTTTCATAATGTTTCTAATGAGCACTACGACTTGTATATACAAAACCACCGCTTTATGTCCGAAAGATCAAATGGGTTTAAACGGTCCTTCAAAATCGGAAAATCCTCACCAACGAAAAGAAAGAGAAAAATAAAAATATTTTGTACAAACTGCCGAACTTCATCGTATTTCAAAGTACAAGTGTGTGCATTTAATTACTAACGCTATATCCTAAACACTATAGGCTTTTCAGCTCTCCAATAACACCCAATGTCGCCTTGCAAAGTTTTAGTTGCTGCTCTTTAGAAATGACAAATGGTGGCATCAAATAGATCAATTTACCGAAAGGTCTAACCCATGCGCCAAATTCTATGAATTTCCTCTGCAAGGATTCCGTTTCGAAAGGCTTGATCAACTGGATTACCGCCAATGCTCCAATTGCTCGAAGATCCTCAACATAAGATGTCAGTTCTTTTGATTCTTTGATCTTATCAAATAGTTCTTTTTGGAATATCAATTCTATACTTTGAACCTGGGTTTTCCATTCTCCTCTAGAAAGTATTTCTAAGGATTTATTAGCAACCGAACATGCTAATGCATTTGCCATATAGGTTGGCCCATGGTAGAATCTTTTAGCTGGACTTTCACAGACATTCGTCGAGACATCTCTGGTCATTAAGACAGCGGATAATGGTAAATAACCACCAGTTAGTCCCTTACCCAATAGCAAAATGTCAGGAACAATGTTGGAGTGTTGATGCGCAAATAATTTACCTGTACGCCCAAAGCCTGTTGCAATCTCATCCAATATCAATAAAACATCATATTTATCACAAAGCTCTCGAACTTTTTTCAAATACTCAGGGTGATATATTCTCATACCGCCTGCTCCTTGAACGATTGGTTCCAAAATAACACCAGCTATACGTTCGTGATTGGCGCTTATCGCTTGTTCAAACTGTTGAATATCTTTAGGGTCCCACTTCTCATCAAATCTAGTATGTGGTGCATCAACAAAATAATTTTGTGTCAAGTATCCACTATACGTTTTATGCATTGAATTGACAGGATCACAAACAGACATGGCGCCAAACGTGTCACCATGATACCCATAATTGATTGTTAAAAACTTATCCTTTGGGTGTTTGTTCAAACCTAATTGTCTTTTACCTTGCCAATACAGGTGTGCTAGTTTCAAACCAACTTCCACTGCAACTGATCCTGACTCCACATAGAAAACACTATCCAATTCGCTTGGGGTTATTTCAATCAGTTTCTTGGATAGTTCAGTAGCTGGCTCATGTGAAATACCAGCAAACATAAAATGTGTAAACTTGGGAACTTGATCATAAATTGCTTGATTCAATTCTGGATGACAACCCCCATGAATTTGACACCACCAAGAGCTCATACCATCAACTAATTCAGTTCCATCTTCAAGAGTTATAACTGCTCCAGAGGTCTTGGAAATCGGATATGTTGGTATTGGATTCGTCAATGATGAATACTGGTGCCAAATATGCTTTTTATCAAATTCAAGATCAATCGGCATAGCTTTTTCGTTGTTTGAATGGAACTTTGCTAAATGACTTGATAATTCGACCGACTAGATGCTCATTTTATATAGTCAGACTCAGGAGAACTATGAGCTGGAAACTGCATACACATGATTGTTGGGCATTCGGTGATGTTCGTTAGTCGTGGCTGATGATATGTTGAGTTATCAATCATTTGACTGTTTTTCGCTTCACTTAATATTTGTATTTGTCCGGAATTAGAAATTCTTTTGAGTCATCCGTTTTGATCGGCTGTCAAAGTGAAAAAATTGGATCAATAAAATGAAGTACAATACTGAATCATCCAAGGAGAGAAGATACCTGGAGCTCAACAATTTTTCATTGGCAGACACCAGAATGACTCGTTACCTAACTATGCGGGTAGTGCTTTTTTAGGGGCTTCTACTAAAGTATTTATATCTCCTAAATCGCATCTAAATTTTGACTGACGCTAATAGTACACTTTGCAAGTAATCTATACACAAATGTCACAAATTGGTTTCAAGGAATACTTGGGTAACGCAACTACACAAACACTTCACAGGCTAGATCTTTCTGAGATCAACAACTCAAATGGAAACGTATCAATTACTCCAAGTCTGGCTGAAACTAAAGTTGCTCGGATTCAATTACCACTAGAAGAACCACCAGTTCCTAAAGTCACTTTGAAAGATCTTGAGATCAAATATAGTGATACAAATGTCGACAATGTGTCTAATATACTAGAGAAGTACGGGGTTGTAATTGTTAAAGACTTCATGAAAGGAGAACAGTTAAAGAAAATGAAATCAGAGTTGGATCCAATTTTCGAAGAGAAAAAAAATGATCCAAGGTTATATCCAAAAGAAACTATAAGAGTAACAGCTTCAGTCAGCAAATCTCCAGCAGTTGTCCATGAAGTTTTATCTAATCCGTTGCATGTCGAACTTTCTGAGAAATTCTTAGCCAAAAAGAATGCCTTTTGGACAGGCGATAATATCACCATCGGCCATGCACCTGCTGTTGTTTCAAGCTCAATTGCTTTCAGAGTAGGACCAGGTGCTAAATCTCAAGCACTACATAGAGATGATTTTTCAGACCATAATATCTTGAAATTTCAAGATTCTTATAAATATGGATCGGATACCCAAATCGGTGTTTCTGTTGCAATGAGTAAAGTTACTAAAGAGAATGGTGGTACAAGATTCATCCCCGGTTCACATCTTTGGGATCATTTTAGGAAACCACATGAAGAAGACTGCTTGCATGTTGAACTGGATGAAGGTGATGGATTTTTCATGTTGGGCTCCGTTGTGCATGGTGCTGGTACAAATTCTACTATTGATGAGTTTAGAACACTTTTGATTTTATTCATGTGTAGTGCCAACTCAAGACAAAAGGAAAATTTTTGTCTCACAACCCCCCTGGATTATTTCAAGCAATTTTCAGTGGATCAATTGAGATTATTGAGACTCACTATGAGTGAACCATTTGGTGGAATGATGGAACTACAAGATCCAAGAGTTGTATTGAAACCTGGGTTTGTCAGAAAGAGTAACTACTCTGATGTATGTAAAGTTGAATCAAAATAAATGTCATCATAATCTATATACTCAAAACATCTTCCAAAGTTGGAACTAGATGTTCAACTTGTTGTAAACTTTCAGCTTTTGGAATTTGACACAAGATTCTTACTCCATAAGCACTTAATGTTTTAGCATTATCCTCATCAATTTCCCCATTCAGGATAACTCCTAGTACAATAACATTTCTATTTTTCAAGTGTTCAATAGTCAGTAAAGTATGATTCAACGTCCCAAGTCCCGATCTTGCTACAACAATAACTGGGATATCAAGTTGCTTCACAAAATCTGTTGTAATCAGTTTGTCGGTGAGCGGGACTTGAACACCACCAGCGCCTTCCACAATTAGCGGCGTTTCAATGTTTAGAAGCTCCTGAGGTATCTTAATACCGGGAACATCAATCAGCTCTCTATTTTCCAAAACACAAGCCCTCCATGGACTTAATGGAAGATCTAACTCCACAGCAGGTGGTGCAGTAATCAGGTTTGGTCCAAGTAAGCCCCACACTGTTTTCGTATCACCAGGATCTGAATTCAACCCTGTTTGAAATGGTTTCCAATATGCTGCATTCCATTTTTTGCAAAGTAAGGCCGATATGAATGTTTTACCAACATCTGTATCAGTACCAGTAACGAATATTCTTGAAGCACTCATTTGATCATACGTTTTTGAGTAATCGTTGAAGAAAACTCAAAGTTGACAGGAAGCCCAAAATCAAGATAGTGGGTCTTGGACCTTGGTTAGTTTGTATTTTAAAAGCTCATCGCTTAATGATTGTGAGTCAAAACATGACTCAAGCACACAATCATCGATCTGCAATCAAACAGACTCAACCCAACCAAAATAAAGCCCAAACTGTGAGTCTCACAAGCCGATTCAGGTACAGTCGCCGTCCAATGAGAGGTACAGGTATGTCATCGACCCTGTTGTTAAAAGGAACTGAAATGACCTGCTGTATTCCTCTCTCTTGACCTTTTGTTGAATTTAACCCGTTAAATTTTCCAGCGATATGATGGCCGACAAATCTATTGAAGAAAAACTACAATATGACCGCCAGCACATTTGGCATCCATACACTTCGTTAACAAGCCCGTTAACTTGCTATCATGTGGAATCTGCTAAAGATGTAAGGATAAGATTGTCCAATGGTCTTGAGCTTGTGGATGGTATGTCATCGTGGTGGTGCGCAGTCCATGGTTATTCCCATCCTGAGTTGAACAAGGCTGCTCAAGATCAGATTCAAAAATTGTCACACGTTATGTTTGGTGGGTTGACCCACGATCCTGCTATAATGCTTGTGGAAAGATTGTTAAGTATGGTTGACCCTAAACTGGAGTGCTGTTTTCTAGCTGATTCAGGGTCTGTGTCTGTTGAAATTTCTTTGAAGATGGCCATTCAATATTGTCATGCAAAGGGACAGTTCGAAAAGGATAGGTTTTTAACAATAAGTAATGGGTACCATGGTGATACTTTTGGGGCTATGTCTGTTTGTGATCCTGTTAATTCAATGCACACTTTATACAGTGGATATATGTCAGATAAACACATTTTTGCCCAAAGTCCAAAGTGTAAATTTGATGACGATTGGGATTCGAATGATATACTTGATTTTGAGACAAAACTAAAATCAAATCATATGTTTATTGCGGCTGTTATACTAGAGCCTATTTTACAAGGTGCTGGTGGGATGCGAATTTACCATCCAAGTTATTTGAAAAGAGTTAGAGAGCTCTGCGATGAATATGGCGTTCTTCTAATTTTGGATGAAATTGCCACTGGATTTGGGCGCACCGGGAAGCTATTTGCTTATGAGCATGCAAATGTTGTTCCTGATATTATGCTTTTGGGTAAAGCTTTAACTGGTGGTTACATGACTTTGGCAGCTTTAACATGCCAAAGATTTGTTGCAGATACTATTGGAAGCGATCCAAAGACCGGTGGTAGCATGATGCATGGCCCGACATTCATGGGTAATCCATTAGCGTGTGCTGTTGCTGTTAAAAGTCTTGAAATTATCCAAAGAGGTGAATGGGTTGATCAGTGCCAAATGATTGAAAATGTTTTGAAAGAAGAGCTATATAAATTGAATGATTGTTCAATTGTTGATGATGTAAGAGTCTTGGGTGGAGTGGGTGTCGTTGAACTCAAAATACCAGTGGATATGTCTTGGTTTCAGAAAATGTTTGTGGAAAAGCATAATGTTTGGATCCGTCCATTCAATAAGCTTGTTTATATCATGCCACCATATATAATTTCTCAAGAAGATCTATTGAAGTTGACGTATGCTTTGGTCGATGTGGTGGGAATCTACGCCGAGCGCTGGAATGGAAACTGATATTTATTGTATACTTTGATTCTATATACCTGGCTTGATCAATTGCTGAGCGATTGGTATCCAAGACGTTGTAGCGCCGGTATATAAGTTTCTTGAACTTGTTCGAAAAAGCATATAGCCAAGATGTTGACGGATTGTATGTAGCCACTCGCTACTCTTGTGGTGGATAGTGTACTACGTCCAGGTTGAGAAGCATATGTCTACTTTCATGCACACCATCGCTTGTCATTGACAAAGAAATGTGTTACACTGGAGTCGGAAACACTTTGGTCATACCACGATGCTAATCGAAAACCTTCAGGCAGTACATCTATCGAATGATGCTGGCTAATTCTAGGTAGTTCAAATCAAGTGATGAAAAAAGCCAGATTCATGAGCCGATTTTGCACTCGAGATAAGCTAGAAATTCTTATCGGAGATCGGAGATTCAAGAATTCGTTATAACTTGGCAAATCACCAATTTTAACAGCGACTGAGTATGAGGGCCTAGATGTGGACTTGAGTGCCATAAGTCATAAAGCCGGTCAACCCTTTATTGTTCTCTATCGTTGAAAATAGAAAGCTCATCTCTTTCCAATCAAAATCAGCTGGACCAACGCGCGCGCACTTTCCAAAAACAGAATCGACACCGCCAAATTCAAAAACTTGATGAGCTCTACAGCATTTTGTAAATTTTGGCTTTTGATCGAAAAGCAATGATGCCTTACGATACTTCCCCTGGTGTCTAACTATAAGATTTGCTGAAGATTATAAATGTACCATGATCCCACTTGACTTGCCCGTTCATTTGTGGATATATTCTATCACCACATCACAACAGCCATAAAATGTCGTCTCGCCTTCTCACGTCTCCGTCTAGACCTCCTTTGAAATCGGTGAGATCTGTCACATCGTTTCAAGCTGGCACTGTGAACTACATCAATGCTAAAGAAGCCGGATATGCTGAGGAGTTGTTGGCAGAAATTGGTTATAAACAAGAACTGAAAAGAAGTTTCAGCACCCTTCAAGTTTTCGGAATTGCCTTTTCCATTATGGGGCTATTACCAAGCATTGCAACAACGATGAGTATAGGACTAACTGGAGGTCCTGTAGCCTTGATTTGGGGCTGGTTTATTGCTGGTATATTTATTGTTGGTATAGGAATAGGTATGGCAGAATTATCTTCTTCAATTCCAACTTCAGGTGGGTTATATTATTGGACATACTATTATGCACCACCATCTTCGAAAGCTGTACTCTCTTTCATCATTGGTATCTCAAACTCACTAGCTTTAGCTGGTGGCGTATGCTCGATCACTTATGGTTTTGCGGAACAAATCCTAGCTGCTGTTTATTTAGGAGGGAATGGTGCCTTCTCCATCACTAATGGGAAAATTTATGGTGTTTTCGCTGCAGCAATATTTGCCGAGCTTTTGGTCACTTGCTTTGCATCATCTGCCGTATCAAAATTACAAACTACATCTATTGTGGCAAATTGTTCATTGATGGTCTTCTTTTTTATTGCCTTGCCAATCGGTACTGCTAAAAATTCAAGCTTCAACGATAGCTCATTTATTTTCGGTGATTTCGAAAACTTTAGCGACTGGTCTTCAGGCTGGACTTTCATTCAATTTGGATTACTACCAGCTGTGTGGACTATTGGAGCCTTCGACTCCGCCGTTCATATGTCAGAGGAAGCGAAAAATCCATCTAAAAGTGTTCCAATTGGTATTATCAGTTCAATTACTGCTTGTTGGCTATTGGGCTTTTTGATCATGATTGTGATAGGAGCTTGTATGAGTAAAGATATTGATTCTATCATAAGCACTGAAACTGGTCAACCTTTAGCTCAAGTGTTTTATGATTCATTAGGTAGAAAATGGGCAATTGCTTATATCTCCTTATCAGCAGTCTGTCAGTTTTTGATGGGCGCTAGTATTTTGACTGCAATTTCGAGACAAGTGTGGGCTTTTGCTAGAGATGAAGGATTACCGTTCGCCTCATTCATCAAGGTTGTTGATAAAAGATTAGCTGTTCCGATTAGGGCTGTTGCTTTTAGTGCGGTTTTATCTCTACTGCTGGGATTGCTGATTCTTGCTGGCACCACTGCTGCGAATGCATTGTTTTCCATTACTGTAATTGGTAACTATGTTTGCTGGGCTACTCCTCAGCTTCTGAGGCTAACAACTGGGAAAGACTTATTCAGACCTGGATACTTTTACATGGGTAAAGTTTTATCACCATTGATTGGATATACCTGTCTCGCATTCCAAGCACTTATAGTTTTGCTTGCATGTTTTCCAGATGATAAGAAAATAGAGGGTGCTGACACGATGAACTATGCTGTTGTTATCAATTGCGGAATTTGGATATTATCGTTAATTTATTATGCTGTTTTTAAGAGAAAAACATACAGCGGTCCTAAGTCCAATTTGGTCAATGAAGAGGACTACATTGAAGCTGTTAACAATGATGATGCAATTGATAATGTTTTGGCTACGGAAAAATCTGACAAATAGCATGAAGATCTTGATACATAACGCTTATATATACAACACATGAATCACTGTCGCAAAGTGTAGATATAAACCAGCTTGAGTGCTACCTTAGCCATTTTGATGGTTGTTATAAACTGTGAACGCTGGAGCGGAGACAATTGATAATAGACTCATTAATTTTTGATGCGATTTTGATAATAGTAAATCGTGGAATCAATGTACTGGGGAGTATTTTAATTATTATGTCGAAGCATTTTGTTTGATTCTCGCATTTGATGGACTTTCTGTAACAACATGTGTATATACTTAGAGATTTTTTGAAATTTTCTAAGATACTGAAAATTTGAAATTGAATTCAGTGATTTGATAGGTAGCACTTGTGATGGACTCGGATCGTAAGAGTAACATGTATTTGATACTTAATTGATAGCGTTTCTGTTGGTCAAGAAATTACCAAGTTTGGGCTCGTGAAGTTCGATATTTATGGGAACGGTGTAGAACAAACAAATTTTAAAAAACCTTTCGAATGGTTGAAAACGTCAACACTACTATATATCAATAAAGCATATAGTACAGCTAAAGAGTATCCGGTGTTGATATGATTTTGGTCTCTTGTTTTGTTGTTGGAGGGTAGGTTGTAGTTGTCTGGTGAAATTTTGAAAACCATTTCGGCGGACATTAACATTGATATAATGAGTTCAATACAACACTAAGTAATTCCATCTTTTGGATCTGGATGCACTCCCAGAGTGAGACCTAAGATCAAGTGTTTCCTTCCATAAATTACCTCTACTTTTCTTTGTGGAGTGATTTGTAAATTCCGTTAGCGATGAGGTCCGAAATGTGCGTTCGGGGTATACAAATGATTCATTAGAATTATGGCCAATGCAGCTGAGACTTTCAAAGCTTGGGAATGGGTACTAAAGAATTGTTTAATGAGTATTGGTTTGTGTTGGGTTCTGAATTATGTTTTGTTCTCGAAATTTCTAGAAGTTCATTTTGTAAAATATGGTACTCAAGTTACAAAAGTTTAGTAGAAGTTTGGACTAGCTTCAACTTTATAAAAACAGTCAACACAGATGAGAAAGATAGAGCATATGGAATAAAGCAACAATGTCATGTGCTGATGTGGTATTTTGGCTTTGTTTCGTTGGTGTGTCGTACTTTATAAATGTCCATGGTGAAATTCCGAAGTATAAGCACAGCTTTTTTAGTCCAGGTTCCCGTCACCTTAACTTCCGAATTCATTGTCTAGCACTACATGGCTCAACGTATACAATACGAATACTTAGATTCAATGGGCGTTTGAGTGGCTTGAGTATCTTGTTTCGTTGTAAAATCATAGTTTCTTGTATATGGTGTCGGAGATTGGATTATGAGTAGATATATAGACTGATATTCCTATATGGATTTCAAAGTTGAGATCCTCAAGAATGAAATATAGGACTGAATGCTGTATCTTTATAACGCCCTAATGTTAACTTTCGATAATCAGCTCTGAATCTGAGTTGCGGAAGATATTATGGAAAGCGTATAGCGACGACGAGAGAGGTGGTGAACTTGGATGAATAAGATGTTTGAATATGAGTGCAAAGGCTTCAAAACTTTCAGTACATGTTTTAACGTACTTTTGTGACGTATGTGTAAAGTCTTGGCTTGATTTCTTATGTGGTTCAACAGATATGTGGTATACTATTTGATAAGCATGAGGTTATACATAGACAATTTTTGGAATTTTCAATTTTTGATACAGGCCATGAGAGTGCACATTTAAAGGGAAATGTATGCTGTTAAAGAATGCTTAGTTGTTAGATTCTTCATATCTTTTTTCGTTGTTGAGATATGAGATTGTTGATGGTGGTTGTTAAGTACGTATCACTCGGATTTTGGGAGAAAAGGCAATGAACGACAACCTTGCAAAGCGATTTATTCTAAGGGACCTGATAGCATCATTAATATGTGTTTTGGTTTACAATATGAAATTATCACGATGAAATTTGCTTACTTGGCTCGTTAGTTATAGCAAAAAGTGTACATTTTGGACAAAAAATTTTGACAATATTGAAAATTCAACTGTCAAATTTGGGTCGAATGGCTCAACACTTTGGATAATAAGGTATTTACAGTGTTTCAGAAAGATTCATCGTGTTGCGGGAATTGGATGTCTTGTAGTTTTATAGTTATTCAGTGATAAGGTCACTCAATATACGCTTTTACACAATTGTCAAAGTGAGACTATAGACTCTGGTATTGAATATTAGGAAAGAAACACGGGTCAAATATGTGATATCGGTTGGTAGATTGAAAATCGGTAATGTGGTTGTCGAGATATTGATATTGTTTATAGCCGAATCGATGTTGTATCACGTGAATGTGTTTCAGAAGGTAGAAGTGCGAGTATAAGGGTACAATGCACAGGAAAAATATTTGTATAGGAAACAGGGGCTAAATATATGATACCAATTGAGTCTTTGATTATAGCGTTGGTAGTTGTTGAGATATTGCTGTTGTTTACGGCTGAAATCGCACTTGGATTTGTGGAAAGTTCTAAATTGGTCATTTTAACAGATACAGACACAAGACAAAAACTTTGAGTAGTAAACAGGGATAAAACATGTGATTGCAATTGAGAGATTTAAATTAGCGCTGTTGGGTATTAAGATATTGATGTTCCAATGGACAGTGATATGTCTATCTATTTACACGTGAGTGTTGACAGATACGGATATCTCAACTATGTGAATAATAGAGTTCAGGGCTCAGGATTAAAAATTTAATAGTAAAGTAGGGGCTAAATAATTTAATTGATAGCTTTTCTGTTGGTCAAGAAATCACCAAGTTTGGGCTCGAGAAGTTCGATAGAATATAAGTATATCCCTTTTACAAGGGTGGTGCGTGTCCTCATTCTAGGTGCACGGTGTTCTCTAAGGTGGGGTGTTCTCATTCTGGGTGCACGGTGTTCTCTATTCTGGGCGTGTTCTCTATTCCAGGTGCACGGTGTCTTGTCTCGGTGGTCCTGTCATCCTTATCTCCGTGACGTGTCGATCTCCGTCTGGGGTGCTGTCTGATTGTTCATTTACTACACAATGCTGGACTCTGATTGATGGAAACTAGTAGATATATACTTTAACGACTGCTGTGATTAAAAGGGTAGTGTTTTTGATTGATTCTGATTGACTATGTAGAATAACATGACTTTCCCTCACTTTGTATTTTATTTTACTGATTATAACCCAGCTGTTACACTTATAATAGTGATTTATTTTCTGAAATGTAATTCCATCTGTTTTTATTAAAGTAAAAGGGGCGACCTATATAATGCACTCTAAATACCTTATTCTGTGAGTCTTGCAATAGTAGCTTGATTGTTGGTGGAATTATCCCTGTTTGTCTGATTTGTCTGTTTGTCTTGCCGACTCCGATTTGTCCGACGGTGATATTCCTGACTCAAAAATAAAAACTTCGATTTCAGTTGATTTAGCAGATGGTATCACTACAGTCCACCCTGAATAACTGATACTAAGCGTCTGGCAGTAGCAGCTTATTAACTTGCTGAGTTATCGCTGTTTGTCTGGTGTATCTGGCTGTTCACCACCGAAACAGTTACCCGCCCGGCTGAAAAACTCGACGAAAAAGTAAACAAATAAAAGTAAACAATCACCAATCTTCCCTTTTCCCAACAACAACAACAAAGTATGAACATTAGATGGCCATACGATTCAGTGAGTGTCAATTGGGTGATGACGAAGTACGAGGAGTTACAAGGAGTTACTAACACCAACAGGCTGATCAGTGGATCTGGAAGTACTAACACAAATAGGTTGATCAGTGGATCAGTAAGTATAATAATGTTTTGAAAGGAAAGATTGGGACTAACATGATCAGTGGATCGGGAAGTTCTCACACAAAAAGGTTGATCAAATGGATCGGTAAGTAAAGGATGATCAATGGATCTGGCTATAGAAATCGAAAGATACTAACCAAACAGAATAATCAAAGGGTAATCAAAGGATATCGTAAGTATAATTAAAAGATATTTGATAAAGAGAAGGGAATACTAACACAAACACGATTATCTACAGCTTCAGCAGCTTCAGCAGATTGATCAAAACCAACAGCTTCAACATCATCGTCAAGATTATCAACATCAAGGCAAAAGGATTTCCCAGATGACATTGAAAGACTGAAAGATGAAGGATATAATCGAGTCAATATTAAGAGAAATACTAACAGCTACAACATCAACAGCTACAACATCAACAGCTTCAGCGTCATCATCAAAATCATCAACATCAACAGCTTCAACTTCATCGTCAGAATTATCAACATCAAGGTAAAAGGATTTCCCAGATGACATTGAAAGACTGAAGGATGAAGGATATAATCGTAAGTAAAGTCAATATTAAGAGAAATACTAACAGCTACAACATCAACAGCTTCAGCGTCATCATCAAAATCATCAACATCAACAGCTTCAACTTCATCGTCAGAATTATCAACATCAAGTTAAAAGGATTTTCCAGATGACATTGAAAGACTGAAAGATGAAGGATATAATGGTAAGTAAAGGCAATATGAAGAGAAATACTAACATACCAACAGCTTAAACATCAACAGCTTCAGCGTCATCAACAAAATTATCAACATCAACAGCTTCAACTTCATCGTCAGAATTATCAACATCAAAATCATCAAGGCAAAAGGATTTCCCAGATGACATTGAAAGACTGAAGGATGAAGGATATAATCGTAAGTAAAGTCAATATTAAGAGAAATACTAACATACCAACAGCTACAACATCAACAGCAACAACCTGAACAACTTGAGAATACTGCCATTACAGGAGTAATGGTATCATGTTCTGTCTTGGTCAATGATGATCGATCAATTGGTACCAGTTGTATAATTCGTATATTCATATCTATATAGCTGATTTGAATCATTATTCTCAAACACACTTGATACCCTTATCAAGCTTAATGTTCTAATCCAATCAACCCATTAGTGTTGAAAACTCTTGAATCAAGCTTAATGTTCTAACTTGATATCCTTATCAAGCTTAATGTTCTAATCCAATCAACCCATTAGTGTTGAAAACTCTTGAATCAAGCTTAATGTTCTAACTTGATATCCTTACCAAGCTTAATGTTCTAATCCAATCAACCCATTAGTGTTGAAAACTCTTGAATCAAGCTTAATGTTCTAACTTGATATCCTTACCAAGCTTAATGTTCTAATCCAATCAACCCATTAGTGTTGAAAACTCTTGAATCAAGCTTAATGTTCTAATCCAATCAACCCATTAGTGTTGAAAACTCTTGAATCAAGCTTAATGTTCTAACTTGATATCCTTATCAAGCTTAGTGTTCTAATCCAATCAACCCATCAGTGATTTGGAATACTCTTGATACCCTTATCAAGCTTAATGTTCTAATTCAATCAACCCATTAGTGTTTGAGAAAACTCTTGAATCAAGCTTAATGTTCTAACTTGATATCCTTATCAAGCTTAATGTTCTAATCCAATCAACCCATTAGTGTTTGAGAAAACTCTTGATCCTTACCAAGCTTAATGTTCTAACTTGATACCCTTACCAAGCTTAATGTTCTAATTCAATCAACCCATTAGTGTTTTAAAATACTCTTGATCCTTACCAAGCTTAATGTTCTAATCCAATCAACCCATCAGCGTTTTGGAATACTCTTGATACCCTTACCAAGCTTGATGTTCTAATCCAATCAACCCATTAGTGTTTGAGAAAACTCTTGAATCAAGCTTAATGTTCTAACTTGATATCCTTATCAAGCTTAATGTTGTAATCCAATCAACCCATTAGTGATTTAGAATACTCTTGATCCTTACCAAGCTTAATGTTCTAATCCAATCAACCCATTAGTGATTTAGAATACTCTTGATCCTTACCAAGCTTAATGTTCTAATCCAATCAACCCATCAGTGATTTGGAATACTCTTGATCCTTACCAAGCTTAATGTTCTAATCCAATCAACCCATCAGTGTTTGAGAATGGTGTCTTGATATCCTTATCAAGCAACATCTTGGAAATATGTGTTTGAAACAAAGTAATAACTCAAAGGGTATACTGACAACTCCTCTCCTAATGGCGTGTTTTTGAACCGACGTATCCTTGGTTTAATTGACAT
>JAJMFN010000080.1:0-14823 GCA_030574735.1 Hansenula sydowiorum
ACACTTGTCTAGGCATATAGTGTTGGGTTGAATCGAATGAAACTGATGAGGACATGGAGGCGATATTGGATGATGATGTAGATAATTCTTGATTTTTTTCAAATAATTCACAAACAGAAGTTATTGATTGGATAGACATGATAATAGCTTAATTGATAATGATTGTATGGATTGATTCTTTAGATTTCTAATAATTGGGGGTAAACAACGTCATTTTGGACGGGATCTTTTAATTTCTTTAATTCACGGACACATTTTTAAGGGGGATAACTTTATTATTATTTTTTTTTTTGATTAAAAAACACTTTTTATTACTTTTTTATTGATTTAACTCTTTTTTAAACATAACTTTTTATATTTTTATATTTTTATTTTGATTACTTTTATAACAGGGGGACGATTAGTTTATGGACACATATTGATAACTGATATGCTTTGATAGTATGATAATATTGGAAATGTGCGCTTTATGAATCGGTAGTAATGGGAAAATATGTGTTGTGAGTTAAAGAGTTGATTAGTTTGTAAATATTGTGTGAAAGCGAGTTTTGCCACTGGGAAATGGATTATATATAAAAGATTCAGGGTGAAAAAATTTTCGACAAAATGTGGATTCATCTCATTGGCTGAAGATTTGGCTGTATTTGCTGCGCGTAACAGTGAGTCATCTGACTTGGAGGCATTTGGTGAGGGTTACATCAATTAATTATTACTAATGATGTATATTACTGTTATAATTGTATTACTATTACTATTACTATTATTATTACTGTTGTTGTTGTTGTTGTTGTTGTTGTTGTTGTTGTTGTTGTTGTTGTTGTTGTTGTTTAACTAATGGGTTAATATGATTACATAATAATGATTACTAATTGTTTACATAATCACATATTACCTAATTCATTACCTAATTAGTATAAACTACTATGCTTTAAGTGAATTAAATTAAATAATCATTATATTGTATTATGCTTCATCTTTCCTCCTTATCAGATATATGTACAGCATCCCCGTGACAATGGCCACGACGACAAGGAACTGTGTGAAGTACTTGTCCATTAAGTGTCCTTTCACCTGTCTCTTCTTGTACTCTTTCAAGTAAAGACTCTCACCAAGACTCAAGTTCTTGCGTTCAAACTTGTAGTCATCGTCGTACTGGCTCTCCAGCTCCAACACGTCTTGCTTCACGTGCCCGACAAACAGCGGCTTCAGCATCCTCACAGAGTCTTGCGAATGGCCCACGTCGTCAAAAGCTTCACTGGCATCGATCCCACCACATTCGAACAGCACTTCGGCACCTCCAGGATGCTCGTCAATGATGCTCGTCACGTCGTACACTTTGCCATGGATGATCATCCACAGGTCTCTGTTGGTGTCGTGCTGGGCGATCTCGCTCAGCGTGTAGGCATCTGTGTGTAAACTGTCTTTGGATCGTTGCGGTCGTGTCATAAGATAAATAGAATGAATAAATAGTTATATCATGGGTGGGTGGTATTGTTGGTATTGTATTGGTCTGTTCCTTATGATTGAATCTTCTTTAGTTATTGATTTATGATTGATTATTATCTATTACTTCTGGTATTGCATTGGTATCAATTAGTTATTACTTCTATTACTTCTACTTCTACTAGTTCTTCTTCTTCTTCTTCGTATTGTTTTTTTTCGTTGGCAAATTCGCGACATTTATCAAAATGAACAACAAGAAATAAATCAACTAACACCACCACCATCAAACAACTGAAACCATCAAGCCATGTCCTCCCGAGTAAGGAAATCAGACAAGAACCAACAGATCCTTAGAGCACTACTCAAGGAACAGGGCAACTCGCACTGCGCGGACTGCAAAACCGCAAGCCATCCGAGATGGGCCAGCTGGAATTTGGGAATCTTTATATGTATTCGCTGTTCAGGAATTCATAGATCAATGGGGACCCATATCTCAAGGGTTAAATCGGTTGATTTGGATACTTGGACCGAAGAACAGATCCAATCGATGATCAAATGGGGAAATGCCAGGGCTAATAAATATTGGGAGGCGAAATTTGGTGATCAGGTTCATATTCCTGATGATTCCAAGATTGAAAATTTCATAAAGACTAAATACGATTTGAAAAAATGGGTTGCCTCAAAGACAATTCCTGATCCATTGACGTTGTCAAACTCAGCTCCATTTGCTTCAGCTGCTCCAGTGCCTTCAACTTCATCAAATCCAAATAGGAAATCCCTCAATTCAAACCTCCTAGATCTAGAATTCGGTTCTCCAATAGCTGCTCCAAAGTCCAAACAAACCACTGAATCAGCATCACTTCCAACACCTTCTTCAAATCTACAATCTTTATCAAATAACTTCAACCAACAACCTCAACGACCTTTGAACACTAGACCTGATTTGAAAAAATCAATCTTGTCCCTTTATTCCACTCCAATGGCTTCAAATTCAACTCCAATATTAACACATCATAATCAATCGAACCAATCCACTTCGAGTTTGAACAATTTCTCGAATCTAAACAATTCAAATAATTCTTGGTCAAGTGTTCCAACTCCGCAAAATAATAATAATCAGTATACATCGAATAACTCCAATATAAATCCTCTTGATGATGATCTGTTCAAGAATGTCTGGAATTAATAGAAATAAAAAAATAAGCATTTAATTGAATATACAAACTACATCTAACCCGCATCTCGTATATAACATCACTTCTTTTCACCTCCTCCGGTGGTTGGTAACCCAACATATGCCTTGAACGAGTCATAAATCAACCATTGCATACCGGTCAAAGTACCAATCATAACAATACGAACAGGCAATCCGTTCCATAACCCACCGAATCCAATCTTACTATAGATTCTCCCAGCAGCTTGTAATGTTGATTCTGTTGGTTTTTTATCATTGTTAATCTTGGAAACCATCACATCTGCCGGGTGGGACACCGCGGCACAGAAAATACCAGCTATATACCCACCAACAAATGAAACTCCAGTTTGTTGTAATGGTGAATACTCTTGCTTAGATCTTGGTAAATAGTTATAAATCGCCTCAACAATTCGTTCAAACGAGGCAAATTTACACATCGTATATGGAATTTGTCTAAACCATAATGGCACCAACCCTTTATATAAACCTCCCATTCCTTCAGTAGCAGTGATCTTCCTCCATCCATCAAGTACATTCGTTGCATATGGTGGGATCGTGGTCTGGGTCTTAACTTTGATGGCTTCCCATGGACATAAAGCAATATCAGCCAAGAATTCAGCAGAGGCAGATGCAGTCAAATATAACGTGGTTCTATAATTATGTGCAACATCTGGTCCAACGATATTTGAATATTGTTCTTTGAAAAATTCATAAAATCCATATTTACCAGCTCCTTGGAATGAGTACCCAATTGCAGTGGCTCCTAAACCGGCCCAGATCCCTCCAAATCCTTCAGTCTTGATGATGGTTTTCCATCCTTGCATGTTGGACTTGTAAAGCGAGGAATCAACTTGTCGACGACATTTAACAACATCCAATGGTGTCACTGCTGAATGTGTTGGTCCACAGGCTAATAACCCACCAAGTGTACAAGTATAATAATACTCTGCAGAATATAACTTGATTCCTTTGAATTCATCTTTGATTCCTTGGTTTAACTTATGTGCTTCTTTTTCAATTGTTTCTTCAATTGAGTTATTGATTGGATATTTGGAACTTGTTGATGAATTCATTAATCTCGTATAGTTTTCTTTATAATTCTCATAATAACTGGTTTGTTCACCGTTTGTTAATGAATTCTTCCCCGGATGGAAATAATCAATGATTGAGTTGGTCATGATTGAGTATGATCAATAGCTAATAGATGGATCTCAATTGTACTGTTGTTGGAAAATAAAGAAAAAGGAGCATTCGATTGCTCTTTATATATCTCCTGAGATTTCGTGCGGTATATTCGGTTAAAAACGAAATCCACAACAATTCATCTCAAAACCAAAAACATGCTGTGCTTCATACATTGATGATATCATAATCGTCACATTCAATTACAATAACTAGATCAGCAGAACTATGATTATATAGTTCAGCCATTGTATCTTCATTATTGTCGTATTTGTGTCAAGACAAAAGACTCAATCCGCAACTGTCATTCCGAATAGGTCCAATAAGACCTTATCTTGCGTGATAAGAATTGAATATTATGAGTAGTTATAAAAGAGTAAAATCTGTTGATGAAGGTTGTATTTAATTGACTACGTTAGATCATTCAGTCGTGAAGAGTTCACGTTTAGCTACACGAAAAATATGACATGGTTTGAGGGATATTTATGTGTAGTAGTACAATTTATATTTAAATATACTTTATTTATCAACCTCATCCAATCTCATTGCAAAGACATGAGATTTGAACGATAAATGAATCAGCTTGTGTCTTCTCCATGTTTCAAGACCATACACCGCCTTATTCTATTCAAATCCTCAATATCAATACACCACAAGACATTACACGGCCAATAAAACAATTGATGAAAGAGTTGATATGATCAAATGATTGCAATCATTTACTTCCTCTAATATTCCATGGTTTTGAAACCAAATCTTGTTGTTGTTCAGCCGAACTATCTGAAAACATTGCAATTTCAAATTTGCCTAGTGTGAAATTGTATAGAACTTTGCATCCGAGGACTCGATTTGAAAACTAGAAGAGCCAGTATCAAGCATCATTCACGCTCAATATAATTTATAGCATTTCAAGTCATAAGCTTTCAAAATCGTTTTCGAAAAGACATTTATAGATTAGTGCAAATTGGTTATTCGTATAGAACTTGGCACCCAAGACGATTTTCTCCACAAAACCAAATACATCATGTTCCTCTAATTTCACCGAACCTGTGTCAACTTCAAGCTGTTCAAAACTCTTTCTAGAGGCAAAGTTCTATTAGTTTAAAGATTAAACAATCCTTAACTATGGGGAAACCCTCAATATAGCTTTTTTCATAAAATTTCAAAAAAATCGAAAATTTGTGAATTGACCTTAAAAGACTTTCGCGAATGTGTTTTATGGGATTTTGAACAGCTATAACTCATTAGATAATGGTTGAATCAGTGAGCTAATGATTGCGTTAGACAGCAAATGATGGAAATAATCATTGGTAAATTTTGTGAAGAGAAAGCTTTTGAATTGGCGTTGTTATCAGCCAACTTCTTGAGCTCACCATACTTAAGACCGAGCCAAATGTCAGATGTGAGAAATTTTGAGCTTTATAGATAAGTAGCACCAACAGCACAAATGCAATGGATGGGATGTGATGTGTATCGGATCGAAACCTCTTCAAATTTTGATACTGGAGCATTAAAAAATTGAAAGTCTTTCCTTGTGCATTTGTTACATGATTTTAGCACTATTGTCAATTACTTGGAGGACAGGACATTTAGACCCTTTTGATCATTCTGTATAAATAAGTCAAGAAAAAGGTATATCGGGCTGACCTGAACCAGCTATAATTTTCCATTTCTATCAATTATTCAAATACTTTTCTCTTGAGTTCAAAATCTCCAAAACTGTAGTTCTAGCTTACAAAAATCTTCAACTTTCTAAGCAGCAAACCAAGTTCTCAACAATCTGAAATTACCATAGAAAACTTCACATTCACTTCCACAAATGATATATGATGACTTGGTCTCATCAATTCAATGTGTAATTGGGCATTTAGAAAACGACGCATTTCTAAACCTGCCTAATGTGAAATTGAATAGAACTTTGCATCCAAGAACTCAATCTGAAAGCGGAAAAAACCAGCACAGAGAGCCTTTTGTGCTCAGCAAAGCCTATAACATTTCCAATCAAAATCTATCAAGACCCTTCTTGAAAGTTCGATCAAAGAATAGTGCAAAACTGTTTTTTGTACAGATCTTTGTACCCAAGACGAGTTTGTACACAAAACCTAATAGATTATATTCCTCTCACTTCACCGGACCTAACTCAACTTCAAACAGTCCAAATCTCATTCTAGATGCAAAGTTCTATTTGTTTAAAGATTAAACAATCCTTAACTATGGGGAAACCCTCAATTCAGCTTTTTTCATGAAATTTCAAAAAAATCAAAAAATCGTGAATTGACCTTAAAAGTCGTTCGCGAATGCATTCTCCGAGACTTTGAACAGATATAACTCAATATATAATGGTTTTATAAGTGATCCAATGATTTGAGTGGACAGTGGATAACGACATTATTCATTTGTCAATTTTGTGGAGCAGTAGCTTTTAAATTGACGGAGTTCTGGTTAAACTTGCCAAACCTCTCATAGTTAAGCCCGAACAAATGTAGAAGCGTGACAATTTTGAGACTTTGGAGATCAATAGCATTACCAACACAAGATGAATGAATGAAAAGTAAATTGCGATTGATTTGATTATTTGTAGCAGTTCCAACGAAAAAATGAGACTTTGAAGATACCTCATTTTGCACTTGGCATATGACTTTTTTACTAATGGGTATGTTTTCAAGGACATAAAATCCAATGCCCTTTAATCAATATTTGAGTCAGGAAAAATGATTTTTTGAGTCATTTGAGACTCAATGTAGCTGACCATATATACCGACCATTTAAAGCCAACCATTCTGACTTTCAAATCTCCAGAAGTGAAATTGTAGCCCAAAGAATTTCTGAAATCCACAGACAATAAAGTAGATTCTTGCACAGTTGATATGACCACATATAAGTTCAAGCTCATTTCCACCAAGTATGAGTGATTGTAAACATGTACCAACAATATGTGCAATTGAACATTAGGAAAACAAGCCATTACCAACTTTGCGTAATATGAAAATAAAGAGAACTTTGCATCCCAGAATCCAATCTAAATGCGACAAGCACCATTATCAAGAGCTATTCATACTCCATACGAAATATCACACTCCCAATCAAAAACCTTGCAATATTCTTCTTGAACGCTCGATCAAAGAATAGTGCAAAACTGTCTTTGTATGTATCTTTGTATCCCCAGCGAGTTCGAGTATAAAACCAGATACGTTATGTTCCTCTCGAGTCAATGGATCCGATACATCTTTAAATTAGCTAATACTCTTCCTAGATGCAAAGTTCTATTACTTTGAAAGTTAAAATCCCCTTAACTATGAGAAACTCTGCAATTCAACTTTTTTAATGAAATTTCAAGAAATCAAAAAATCTGGAAACGACCTAAGGAAGCCATTCGCGAATGAGTTCTGCGGAGTGTTCGTTCATCTATAACTCACCGAAGAGTGGTGCTATTGTAGTTGTGACTATGTGGGTCAGTAGTGTATAGTTCAGTCTAATTGATTTTGAAAAAGGTTCAATAAAAGGTCAAAATTGACTGAGTAGTAGTAAGCATCACAAGGCTCACTATACTTAGTGACTGAAATAAAAGCCGAATATCAAGTTTATGTCAACTAACACGGGACAATAACACAATGGAACTATGCAAAACTACTATGAATATAGAAACCATATATTGTTAGATGTATGTAGGTTGATGGATTAGTTGATGACATTTTTTGAGCGCAACTTTTCATCATCTTTAATTTCGGTCTCGGTGTCTACTCAGTGCATTTTGAGTTTTGTGTGTTTAGCTTGTAGCATTAGTGTGCTATCAGGGAAGCACTGGCAGGATTATACATGGTATATATGGTATATGACGCATCGGTACGTTCAAATTCCATCTACAAAACTGCCCATCTTATGATTTGTCTGCTTGCTATATTATATTCTGTATACCTTTATAGATTATTCCTTTAAACGACCCTCTTTATACTCAAAAAACAATCTTTCAGATTCGATGAACCCATTCACAATCTCTTTTTTATAACTATCATCTGGTAATGGATTTTCTCTTCCTAGTGGAGAAAATTCATATAAGGGGTCTATCAGCTTGTCCTTAGCTGTCTCGTATGAATATTGCTGAAATTTTTTGGTGTTTGATGTTTCTTGTAACCTTTTTGCTTTCCATTCCAATTGTTTCTCAACACTTGGAAGCTTTTTAGCACCTGACCATATCCCTGCCACAGCAGACGCTTCTGCTTCAATGGCCCTCCAAACAGTTGGTGTATTTGGGATTCCAACAAAGGCTAAGCTTGGATTATAAATGTTGAATGTATGTAGATATAAGTTATCAGCTCTTTTGGAATATACAGGTTCGTTTGGCCCATTAGTTAAATTGATCATCTCAGTGTCTAAAAATGGTGCATGGTATAGATATCCAGTAGCGAAGATAACCAAATCTGGGGGTCTCTCCAACAAAGTTCCATCGATAAACTCAATTGAGCCATTTTCGTTGAATTTTTTAACTTGGGGTTTATTATGAACCCCTTTAGATTCAAATGCTCTGTTCAAATACTCAAACTGATGCTTTCCACTTTTCCTTGCCAGATAAAATTTTTTCACCATAGGAAATGCGTTACTAATTATGTTTGATGCAGTAGAACTACTACCTATAATCAGAACGATTTTATCCTTCAGAGCTGATGGTGATCTATATGCCTTTCCATGTAGAACTTTTCCAGGATATTTCACAATGTACTCTTTCAACCCGGGAACGATGGGGAAATAAGGAATACTATTTTGCCCACCTGCAATTATAGCACCGTCATATTCTTCTGAGCGCCATATTTCTTTGTTGGTTCCCGGATTAATAGTTCTTGAAATCACTGTCCATATTTTAGTTGATGGTTCATACTTGATGGATTCTACCTCCGTATTGAATCGGATGTACGGATTCAGTTCAAAATCACTCTCCAATTTGTGTAATCTTTCCAATACCTCGTTGTGCTTCAAAAATGGGCGAATCTGTGATTTTGTCAATGGCGGGTTTGTAAGATATGAGAAGCCCATCAAATTTCCAGGAATACTGGTATACAAATGCTCATAGACACCTGAAATTGAGTACTGAGACGTTACATTGGACCCGTTATTGTCTCTTTCAACTTGAGCTGTGTACTTCAGCTCATCGGGAACCTTTTTCTGTGGCTTCAACACAAAAGGATCATTGTACTGTCCACTTTCCAGTGAAGTGAATGATGGAACTTCAGGATCAGCTTTATCCAAGGAAGCATTCCAAACACCACCACTTTGCGAAAGTTGTTGGTAGACTTGAACTCTTTTGAATGCTGGGTCTTTGGGTATGGCTCCACCAACAGTGGATTGACCATCTCTCCCAGTGTGGAGCAGTTCATATAATGAAGATAACCCAGCAGGACCAGCACCAATAATAGCGACGCTTTCCACAGTGGCCGGTAGTGAGTGTCTCTCAAATGTAGTGACTGTCATTTCGAGCTAAAGCGCATACAACAGAGGTTTATAATTGATTAATTCCAATATTAGATAAGATCATGGCCTTTTATACTTGTCAATATAACCTTTCCACACCGAAAGCCACATTAATATTAGAGGCAATTTTACCCATTTTCATTGCACACTCTCGAGGCACACGAAGCACGACTAGTCTTCTACCACAGAACAGCACCATCCAATGTCCTCACTATAGGCTCTCCATACTAGTCAACAATCTCTTGATAAGAACGTTCATCTTCCTTCCCCCGGACTTTTTCCCAGGCAGAGACTCTTCCTGGGGGTTTCCCCTTGGTTCTCTGTGTAAATTTGGGTCTCTCTGTCTAGAACGATGAGGTCGTGCTGATACCGGATCTTACGCCGAAAGAAAAAATTGAGTCTTTGATGGCTTTTGGCATACGAAAGAACTACATTCTTTTGCATTCTCAATCTGAATTTGCTAATTGAAAGAGTAAGTATAATGTGTCATTACCCCGGTGCTTGAGTTGGAGAACTAACGATTGTTTAGTGTCCGATCCTTACGACATCTTGGGCGTGGAGCGCACAGCTACATCTGTGGAAATCAAAAAGGCATATAGAAAACTAGCATTGTCCCATCATCCAGATAAAGTCCCAGAAGACCAAAGAGAAGAATCTGAAGTGAAGTTCAAGGAAATCTCTGCTGCTTATGAGATCTTGATCGATGACAACAAGAGAAGTAACTTTGATCAGTACGGGGACGCCGATGGGCCTTCTATGAATGGATTCGGTGGTGCTGGTGGCTACGGTGATGTACCAGATTTTGGACCTGACGATTTCTTCAGTTTCTTTGGAGGAGGTGCTGGTCATCCAGGTATGAACGGTGCTGAAGCCAGACGTCGTGCTACAAAAACCGATGACGCTCGTCTAGATATTAATGTCACTTTAGGTGACTTATACAATGGTAAAACTGTCAAAATCACATCAAGCAGAAACATATTATGTACATTATGCAAAGGTGAAGGGGTCAAATCAAGTGCTAAGACAAAGCAATGTGGTGTTTGTAAAGGTGAAGGTTACACAAGAAAATTGAGAAGAGTAGGTCCAGGAATGGTCACTCAAGAATATGTTGATTGTACAACCTGTAAAGGTGAAGGTGTGATTTACAGATCCAAGGACAAATGTAAGAAATGTGGCGGTGAAACCACTCAAGAAGAAACCAAAATTTTGGAATTTGTGATAGAAAAGGGCTCTAAATTTGGTGATTCCATTGTATTAAGAAACGAAAGTGATGAAGCATATGGGAAGGAAGCCGGTGATGTTATATTGACCATACATGAAAAGACTCAAAACACTATATTTGAAAGAATCAAAAACGATCTATATGCCGATCTAAACATATCATTAGCCGAATCATTATGTGGATTCAAGGATAAGATTATTTTAAAACATTTGGATGATAGACTATTGAAAATTTCCACACCAACAGGTAAGGTATTGAGACCAAACGATTTCCTCAAAATATCTGGTGAAGGGTTTCCGATTAAGAATACTAGTAGAAAAGGTGATTTGTACCTAAAAGTTGTTGTTGAGTTCCCTCCTGATAATTGGTTTGCTGAAAAGGCAGAGATACAAAGCGTTTTGAGTATTTTACCTGGTGCTTCCAAAAAGGAAATCGATGAAGACGTTTCAATAAATAATGTTGATGATGTCGATTTCAAAATCATGCATTATGAAGACTTGCCAGAGTACGTGGAAGATGAAGAAGAGGAACAAGGATCACAGGGCCCTGGCTGTACACAACAATAGAGTGTCTCAATTTGCTTGAAATCATGGCAAACACATACTACATTTTCAATACCAGCCTGTAAAAACACAAAACATCATTAATTTCTAACATCATAATTATCAATTGTATATATCAAAAGATTGTAAATAGAATGCTCTTCAATCCGTCCCTTAAAATAAAAAAAAAATCAATCGTAATAATGTACATCCAACAATTAAACCCTTTTTCTCCTCAAACATAACAACATTTCAATTATCATCGTCAATGATATTTTGCAACTCGCTAAATGACAACCCCTCGTCGTAAACATCAACCTTCTTATGATTGTTCTTTGATCTAGCACTAGACACAAATGTAGGCTCCATAAAGTGCGGGTTCTTGTCACTAACAATCGAATGTGTATCGGATTCATGATCTTCATCATCAAAACATAATGGATATTCCTCATGTATCTCCTCCTCGGTCGACGGTACAACGTCTTCTCTGCAATCAAAAGTTCTTGGATTATATGCAGTTCTATAAGAGTTTAATTCATCCTCTGTGAAAGGATCATAGTTCAATGGTTCGAATGGTAGTTCTGGTTGTTTTTCTGGAACATATTCAATTTCATCATCAAAGTCCAAGGGCACAGCATTCTTAACTTCCGCTTCCACTGGATCATCTCTTAATACATTCAGTTTTCTCGATACTGGACGATTGCTTAGTGGTGTCTTAAGTCTTCTTGTTCTTCTTTTAGCAGCAGATGAAGAGAGATCTCTATGGAAATGATTATCATTCAGCGAACCAGCGCCCAATTTTGCCCCATTAAATCCTATATTAGCATTCTTATCTTTACCACCTAAAGGTATTCTCTTCTTCTGATCAGCCTTATTAGTCGGTGTCTTGAATTCATCTTTCAGAACATTGATCTTTTTGGGATTGTTATTGTTGTTATTGTTATTTTTGAATATGATAGATTTGCTACTGGAGGGTGTTTTTGGAGCTGGTTTCGAGACATGTGTAGCATTTTCCTTGTTGGCAAAATTGAATAACGTTGACATCTTTGAGGATTCAGATGTCCTATTACTCTCAAGTCCTGCTCAATTTTATCAAGTGCTGGTTCTTCTAAGATCTCAATTTTTGTGGATCAACTTTTCTTAACCCTTTTGAGCATTCCTTGATCCGGACACTACATCAACACTTTCGGAATTTTTTCAGTAGAGAAGAGCATCAAAAAAGGTCATAAAGATGTACATTTCAGGGACATTTGGAGTGAGATTATGGTTGCAAAGCCAAATGCTGAAAATATAGTGAATGCTATACGGAAGACTATCTTGGACCCCGTGACCAAAGAGAGACTCTCTTTGAAAGTCGCCCAACTATCAAGAAGAAAGCATATTGAAGAATTGAAGGAGATAGATGAACTCACAAAAAAGTTGCTGGAGGGCAAAAGTCAGTCTATTCATAAACTCCTAGGCAAGGTATATAACAACATATTCTACAAAGATGCAGTACCAATTCGTTATTTTATGAGATTCTATATACCTACCTGGGTACACACAAGTTTTAAAGAGAAGATCTATGCAGATAAAAAGATCAAAGAACCAACACAGATGAGTGCGGCAAAGATCGCTGCTCTTGAATTTCCCAAAACTGAACGTGACTTGCCATCTGCTGTGAGTATATTGGAAAGAAATAGTGAGTCGTTTCAGGCTGCTTTTGAACAACTTCGCAGTGATGGTGTGAAAGATGCCATTACACCACTACCCATGACACAACCACCAAAGGGATATATTGAAAGGTATGAACATTTAGATACTGTTGTTCGTCATGTTTTCAAACTGATGAATTTTTTGGCAGGTGCCAATATTTTGCACACGAGGAAGTTGGGGTCTCCTATTGTGACAATTCCTTGTACTGTTCTTGGGGAAGAAATTTCTGAAGTGAGGAAGAAAAATATCATCCAGAGTCATATTTCATATATGAGACGAACATTTCAACAATTTCCACCTATATTGAAGAGTGATTGTGACTACTTATTGAAGTTTACAGATGATCCTGCCAATTTCAAAATTGGTAGTCATCGTGACAATCTGAACATGAGAAGAGAATATAGAAAATACTTGAGAACAAGCTACACAATAGATCACAATGGTGATTGCCATTATACCAAGCATGCATATTCACAACCGAAAACATTAAACTCAAGATTACAAGAGACTTTGTCGCTTGGTCCAAAGTGAGTGAACTGTGAATTAAAAAAAGCAACACCATCCATGAAAAGTGAAGATCCTCATCTGGTTATTGTATTTCAATATCTTTTGATGCTGTTGACTTATCGGCGTTTTCTCTCTCATTGTTCAAGTGAAAAGCTAAAAATCTTTGCAAATCGTCCGAGATCAAACAACCAACTTTACCTTGTGGACTAATAGCCAAATACTTTGGAGCCAACTCTTTGAAGGATTGTCTTTTCAAAATATTAAGATCTGCTAATTTGAATTTGGTTAGGTCGTCTCCAAACAAAGATTCAACTTTAAAGCTTAGCACTTCATCACCCAAAACAACAAAAACTTCATCAGAAATCTCTGATATCTGCATGTCAAGAACTTCACCACCCATTTCAATATCAATAGAGTTCAATTCACTTGTCAATGTATTGAACCTGTATATACTAATGATTGCATTACCATGTGAATAAATATAAAGATGCTCTTGATTGAATCTCATCTTTTGCTTTTCAGTAACCATCCCAAGTTCAAACTTTTCGTTATCAGCCACTACCATATCTCTTATTAGCTCCTTGATAGAGACGAACAAATCAGAAGTATTGATTTTAGCCTCGTTGAAATGTCTTCTCATTTGCGGGATAAACATCATTAAGGATGATCTCTCAAGATGTGAATCGATGAATTTTGTGACATTAGAAGTTTTGTAAACGGTACGAGGCTCTTCATCCTGAAGATCCCTCAAAACAACATGAACCCAATTTACAAATGCACCAAACAATTCTTGCTCTTTGTTAACTTTCAAGATATACTGAAATGCAATCTTCATGAAGCTTTGAACAGATTCTGTGCATGCATCAATAATTTCTTGGTTGAATTTTTTATCCTCGGGTATAGAAGCTCTTGTAATTCCTCTGAGGTTTGATATTAATATTATGAGTCTTTCACATGAGGGTATCAAATGATAGATGATTGTTCTTCTAGTGTTTTCGAAAACCGCTTCACCCGTTTTCGACCATCTATTTATCCCTCTTTCACCTAATGTATTTTCTAACCAGTCTTTCAACTCATCGCTCATCATCCCAGTTAATAACAAATCATAAAGCTGATCGCCTACTTTTGCGTCTATTTTTGCAAGATCCTCTTTCAAGATTCCGACAAAGCGATTGCTGAATTCAAGAAAAGTTCTGATATCTTGTGCTAAGAACACTAGAGTCTCGTTGATGTAGCCCAATAAAGCCGTGATTTTGGAGCTTATACATGTCATATCTTGCACCAATCGGTAATCATTACCAAATAAAATGGAAAAACGCCTTAGTTGTAGCTTCATAGTGGTAAATGACGATGTAACAACGTAATGATGTTCTAGATCTTTGGATATATGCGCAACAATTTCTTCATCCTTGTCATTATCTGACTTAATTATGTTTATTGAATCAACTGAGAAGAGACCACTGAATGTCATATGTAGATTCTGCTCTGCAAACAATAGCAAAATATCCATTTCGTTTCCCCTTTCGGTCTGCAAAATCAATCCTTCAATGGCAACTTTTGTGGTGAATGTGTTT
>JAJMFN010000081.1:0-14573 GCA_030574735.1 Hansenula sydowiorum
GGACCTCAACCTCTTCAGGTATAAAAATGGTCATCACACCAACAGCCATCGATTCCGTTACAATCTCTGCATCTCCAGTCACAGATACACCAACCGTTTGGGCCTCTTTAGATAATAGTGGTATTCCAACTATGATCACACCAACAGTGACAGATGGATCCACTTTATCAGCATCACCAACCCCAACAGATACAACTTATCCAACTCCAGATTCTGTTCCACCAGTTTTAAGATGTTACGGTGATAGAGTTCCAGATTCGGATGTTACCGGATATCCATTCTGTACTGGTTTAAACGGTACTGAAATGGTTCTTGGTGAGACCTATTGGATTACTTGGGACGCAAACTATTGGGGAGGTGCCGATATCACAAGAGTTAAACTTACATTGATTGCTTATCCTCAATCCGGCTCAGGTGATACCTTATACGAAAGTGATTATTTATCAAATACAGATGGGTATTACCCACTAACAATCCTATCGTCGATGATTAAAAACGACGGTTATTTCTGGCTTGTCATAACACCTTTGACTACTTCAACCACAACGGCTACAAACGTTGGAGCCAAGACAGGTCCATTATTAAGAGCCATCAGCTCCAAAAGTGATGCGCTAACCAAGATTACAAGAGTTCCTTCAGATAACGGAAGTTCCTCCTCTTCATCTTCATCTTCATCTTCCTCTTCTTCATCCAAAGCAAAGACCATTGCTCCAGCTGTAATTATTCCAGTATTTGCTGTTATTGGTATCGCCACCTTTGTCATCTGGTTTTTGAACAAGAAGAAGAAGTCTGGTGCAAACTCTCAAGCCAACAACAAAAATAATCAAAATGGTGACCTTCAACTTTCTCCTTCAACCACACATAATGATGCAAACACCATTGGTAATCAAACAGTAGACACTACCAAAAATCCATTTAATGAATCTAGCAGAGCTGTGCTATAATAATGTTTATAACAAATTTGTATATAAGTTTTTCATTCTTTTGGGGATTTCGCTGACACAATTATAATAGCTTTCCTTTTACGTTTATTATATATTAACTTCAATATTTCAATAAAACACTTCTTTAATATGATTAACATGCTAAGAGATGTAGTTCTCTCCTCGTCACAAAATACTTTTTGAATACTTTTCATGAAGCTGATATATTAAATTTAGAAGCAAAGAATTAGAATAGAAAGGTCCCTTATCATCAGGTCTACATTTAATTTATTAGCAGTTCGATCTTTTCACCATAGCTAAAACTACCAGTAAATGGACTTTCCAGTATATATAAACCAACTTGGACCATCTTTAATCTTATAAAATAGTTAAGCAAAAAATTTGAAGCTAAAAAGCACCAAAAAAAGGTCGTACCCGGATTCGAACCGGGGTTATCCGGATCAAAACCGAAGGTGATAACCACTACACTATACAACCCAATTATGAGCAGTTAAATTTTGCTGATTTCTTGGTTGTGACAATGCTTAGTCATTACTTATGTAAGCTCCATGGCTTGAATAAACTTAAAATTAAGCTTTTTATGCTTATTTTAATGATTCTACATATTATAATGGTGTATGATTTTTGCTGGCCTCGATGGCTAATTTTGTAGTGCATGAATTAACTTACAAATTATCAAATTTTCATAAATGTTTGGAGAATATTAATTTAATTTTATGATATCGAGTGCTAATGCCGAGAAACGATTATTATTCCAAAATTCGAAGTATATGTTTCTCTGCTTAATTCTTTTGAATATTGATAGATACGCTCTTAGTTAGCTATAATTAATAGCTGCCTATATATAGCACATACATATGCCAACGAAATTCTAAGAAAATTTCAATCTCTTTGGTTTAAGGGTACGAGCGGCAACTTTGTAGATAGTTTGGGCCAATGCCGAGATTGAAAAAAATTACAAGTTGACACAAAAACTTAAGGCATACCACATATTGGAGTTGAATATACACTCAGTTTATTGGGTACCTGTAGAAGGTCCTGATATTATCATTTAAGCATGACTTTCTATAGACGACATTACAGCTAAGAGCCCACTAGTCAGACAAGACGAGGCTTCTCAAATTCTTCCCAGCACAGTGGCTTTGCACGGATAATATCAGTTCCGATACAAAAGCCGATGAGACAGCGAGTAGTGACCTGTGAGTTCTCATAACACTGAGTAACGAGCACAGAAGCCGTGGAATTACTAGCGTCCACCAACCTCCAGACTGTCCAATGGTCGTGGTTAAAAAGCTTTAAGACGCATCAAGTACACAACGGTCGCTGGACACGGCCGTAACGTTGCAAGTCCGCTCCAGAGGTGCCAACTCGCAGTTCTGAGATTCGGAGGTATTTAGAGCACTGAGCTCTGTGTGGATGACCATTCAATCCCAGAACAACAGCTGTAGTGTCGTCTGGACTAGAAGGACCCACAACCAATGTGTCTACTCATGGCCACTTTGCCCCTTCAAAGGAATCCTTTATTGTTGATCAGTTGATAGGGCTTGACGCAAATGCACAAAAGCTCAAGTTGTTTCCCGATCTGAAAACTTTGCTGGTTTCGCCACACATACTGAAATTTTCACATAAGCCATTCTGTATACAAAAGGTCACTTCTTTCTCCTGTAACAGATGAGTTCGAAATAATAGCTATATTGGTATCTAGGTTGGTATTTTGATTGTCAAGATGTCATTAACTGAGGGCCAGTGCTCCTATGGGAACACTTTCCTCATTCCTGGAGAAAATGCTATCAATCCTTGCGTTTTGGAGTTGCTAATATGGCTAAATGGGCTTATACTATTCCCATTTGGTGTTGTTCAACTATGGTCCCTAGTCTTCAAGAAAAGCTACGGGAAACTCAAATACAACAAAATTGGCGCTATTGGCCTCTTAAGAATCATCGGTGTCATAGCTCAAGGTATACTACTAGTGAGTTCCAAGGAGATCTTTTTGAGAACTAACGGTGTCTTAGCGCTAGTGATTGCATTACCATTAACCTATTTGGAGCTATTTAAATCACCAGTCGCCACTGGCTCATTGATATTCTTCTGGTTGTTTCAACTCATATCTGTGACTATTGCCACCATCCAAAATGTCCTAACAGTGTACAAGATCTCTGGTGATCAAGTTACACTATACATTGCTTTGGGGAATGCTGCTCATTTATTCATTTCCTCCACATTTTTGTACAGTCCAGTTCATGAAGTGGTCAAGGAATATTTGAACAATGATATGATCCAAGCCAATATATTATCTAAAATGACATTTTTTTGGATGAACCCTTTGATTGAAAAAGGTTATAACAATGAAAAAATTACAGATGCTGATCTTCCAAATCCACCTGCTAATATTGACCCAAAAATCAGTTATCAAAATCTTAAAGCAGTCTGGGATGCCCAAAAGAACAAATCCTTATTATTTGCTTTAATTAAAGTGTTTGGTTTACAAGTTTTAACTGCTGTTTTCTTTGGTGTCATGGATGATATCTTATCATTTGCTGAACCACAACTTTTGAGACTTTTGATCAAGTTCTTCAATGAGGATGAACCTTATATTGTTGGCTTTTTGGTTTCTTTTGGTTTGTTTGCAGTTTCAATTACAGAAACAGCTCTAATGAACAAATTTTTCATTACTATTTACGAAGCTGGTCTAGGAACCAAAGCTGCCTTGATGACCTTACTTTATCATAAAGCTTTGAAACTTTCTCCAGAGTCCAAGAAGGAACGTTCTACTGGTGATATCATCAACCACATGGCTGTTGATGTTAATAGAATTCAGGACTTGACTAATCAGTTCCAAATGATGGTTTCTGCTCCTGTGAAGTTAGTTCTTTGTCTTCTTTCATTATATTCTTTACTTGGTAAAGCAACTCTCGCTGGTATTGTCACAATGGTTATCATGATTCCAATCAATACATTCATGTCGAGAAGAATGAAGGCTCTTTTCAAAGCCCAAATGAAATTCAAAGATGATAGAACTCGTGTCACATCTGAGCTTCTCTCAAGTATCAAAAGTATCAAACTTTATGCAATTGAAGAAGCTATCTTAGAAAAATTGAACTACGTCAGAAATGTGCTTGAACTTGGAAATTTGAAGAGAATTGGTGTTTTCGCTGCGTTCATGAATTTTTCTTGGAATTGTGTTCCATTCTTTGTGAGTTGTTCCACCTTCACAGTCTTTGCCTTGATTGAAGAAAGACCATTATCCCCTGATATCGTTTTCCCAGCTTTAGCTTTGTTCAATTTGTTATCCGAACCAATCTATGCTATCCCATCTATTGTCACAGCTCTTATCGAGACTTCTGTTGCTTTTGAAAGATTGACCAGTTTCTTACTTTGTGACGAACTTGATGAAAAATTGGTCAGACATTTCGAAAAGAGAGAACGTGACGGTCAACTCACTGTTGAAGTGACAGACTCTCAATTCTTATGGGAAACTCCTAAAGTTAAGGACGAATCATACGATGAAGAAGCTGAAATTTCGGAGTCAACTGCTGCCTTAAAAATTGAATCTTTTGAAGCCAAAAAAGGTGAATTGACATGTATCGTCGGTAGAGTTGGTTCTGGGAAGTCCACATTTTTACAAGCCTTGTTAGGCGGTTTACCTTGTATTGGCGTTGACGGGAAGACACCTCATGTGGATATACACGGTTCCGTTGCTTATTGTGCCCAAGTTCCTTGGATCATGAATGGCTCTGTCAGGGACAATATTTTGTTTGGTCACAAATTTGATGAAAAATTCTATCAAAAAGCTATCGAAGCCTGTGAATTGTTACCAGATTTGGAAATCTTACCAGATGGTGACGAAACACAAGTTGGTGAAAAGGGTATTTCTTTATCTGGTGGTCAAAAGGCAAGATTGAGTTTAGCTAGAGCTGTCTATGCTAGAGCTGATGTTTATCTACTTGACGATGTTTTATCAGCTGTTGATGCTCACGTCGGGAAAAACATCATCAGCAAAGTTATCAATGGTATTCTCGCCACAAAGACTATCATTCTTGCCACAAATTCTATCCCAGTTTTGAATCATGCTAACAACATCATTCTTTTGGCTGATCGTCGTATTGTTGAATCCGGTTCCTTCACAGATATAATGGGCTCCGAATCTAAATTATCAACTTTGTTGACAGATTTTGGCGTGACTTTCGATCTCTCAAACAAGGAAAAAGAGAAAGAAGATGAAACAGAAGATGAAACACCAAATGAGGAAAACTCTGGAAATAGAAGAGCCAGTGTCTTAACTTTGAGAAGAGCCAGTATTGATAGCTTCAAGAAGAAGAAAGCAAACAACGAAAAAAGTAAAAGAACTGCACAAGAAGAAGAAAAATCTGCTGTTGGTAAAGTTGAGTTCTCTGTATACAAGGCTTACGCAAAAGCATGTGGTATCTATGGTGTTTTATTATTCATTGTCTTGTTAATGTTTGGTGTTGCCTTCTCAATCATTGGTAATTATTGGTTAAAAAATTGGTCTGAAAGTAACGAAAAGAATGGTTCCAACAAGGAAGTTTTCAAATACGTTGGGATTTATGCCTTCTTTGGTATCAGTGCTGGGCTATTGACTTTGCTTCGTACCGTTGTGATGTGGGTGTTCTGTGCCATTAGAGGCTCTGTTGCATTACATGATAGAATGGCTAAAGCTGTTGTCAGATCACCTATGTCATTTTTTGAAACTACCCCAATTGGAAGAGTCATTAATAGATTTTCAACTGATATGAATAGAGTTGATGAAGGTCTTCCAAGGGTCTTTGATATGCTTTTCACAACTTCTGTTAAAGTTTTATTCACTTTAGGTTTCATTGGGTTAACCATGCCTTCTTTCTTACTCGCCATTGCTGTTCTTTCTGTCCTATATGTCTACTATCAAAGATTTTATATTGGTACCTCCCGTGATTTGAAAAGAATTGTCAACGTCTCCAGAAGTCCAATTTTCGCTCATCTCCAAGAATCTTTGACTGGTTATGAAACTATCAGAGCGTTCCAACAACAAGCCAGATTCCAATTCATCCATGCTAATAATTTGGAATATAATATGAGAAGTTTGTACATCTTCAGATCCATCAACAGATGGCTTTCAGTGAGACTTCAATTTATTGGTTCATGTATCATTTTCACCACGGCTTCATTAGCAATCACACATAATTTGAGTGCTGGTATGGCTGGGTTGGTTATCAGTTATGCCCTTCAAGTCACTGGTTCACTAAGTTGGATCGTTAGAATGTCTGTTGAAGTTGAAACAAACATTGTTTCCGTTGAAAGAATATTAGATTATTGTGAATTGAAGCCAGAAGCTGAAGAAATCACCGAGACCAGACCTCCACAAAGCTGGCCAAATGATGGTCGTGTCAAATTCGATCATTATTCTGCTAGGTATAGAGAAAACTTGGATTTGGTTTTGAACGATGTTTCGCTTGATATCAAACCAAGAGAGAAAATTGGAATTGTTGGTAGAACTGGTGCTGGTAAGAGTACTTTATCATTGGCTTTATTCAGATTGATCGAACCAGCCTCAGGAAATATTTTCATTGACGGTTTAAACACTTCAGAGTTAGGTTTAAGAGACTTGAGAGGAAACCTTGCGATTATTCCTCAAGACTCCCAAGCTTTCGAAGGTACCGTTAGATTAAACTTGGATCCATTAGGTGAACGCACAGATGAAGAACTTTGGAGAGCACTTGAACTATCACATTTGAAAGAATTTATTCAGGGCTTGAACAAGGACAAAGATGATGGAAAAGTTGGATTGGAAGCTGTGTTATCTGAAGGTGGCTCCAATCTTTCTGTTGGTCAAAGACAACTATTATGTTTGGCCAGAGCTTTATTGAACACTTCAAAGGTTCTTGTCTTGGACGAAGCCACAGCTTCTGTTGATGTTGAGACTGATAAAATTGTTCAAAAAACAATTAGAGAGGCCTTCAGTGATCGTACTATTTTGACCATTGCCCACAGAATCGACACAGTCTTAGACAGTGACAAGATTGTTGTATTGGAACGTGGTAAAGTCAAAGAATTTGATACACCTGCAAAACTTTTGGAAAATAAGGAAAGTATGTTTTATCATTTGTGTGCCCAAGGTGGGTACGTCGATGGTGAAAATTAATGATGCAATTATAGAATAAATAGAGACATATGTACAATACGGGTTTTTGAAAATCAATAATCGACTTATTCAGCCGACGTAGTAGGAGACTCTTTCACCTCTTTCTTTAAATTTTCTGATCTTTCTTCTGTTGTCACGAATGCTCAAAACTGAAGTTAACAGCTGATTTTCGTGTTTCAGCACTATTTTGTAACTAGCCAGGTCACATTCTGATTCTGAAAACCTCAGTAGGACTAGTAGAGGCAAAACTTCAGATAGCTACAACAATTGTTTCATCAGTAAACGTTAGCTGTTCACCTGGACCCTGTAGATTGTACAGATGGAGGTACACAAAAGAGACACAAAAGAGACACACTTGAGCATCATCTTCCTCTTGGAGACTAAAAGATACTATTTTTCAATCAAGAACACCATCAAGGAGCACTCCACAACTGCTATCTTTCCTCGAGCTCTTAGAGAACTGAAATTGAGATTTTACCAAGAACAACTAAAGAATTGATGGTTATATTTTCATTGGACTTTTACTGAATATTTATTCCTTTATATTATCGCGAATTGGAACTGCAATTGGATCACTTTTACAAATTTTGATTTGGATCTTTCTGTATGGCTAAATTTGATATTGGAATAAACAGTCTGAGACCGCTTGGTTTGGGGATCGTTATTGTGTTATAATACCATATTGGTGACTATTTATTAGGGCAGGTCTGAGTGACAAACGAATCAGCTCAAATCTTATATATTTGAGATTTTTTCGTTGCGGAACCATTTGACACAAAATAGAATTGAATAGAACTGGTATGAATAGCATACTGGAATATTCAAGCGACTCCAGTGACACAAGTGAACCAGAAAGACAACAAGATCCACTAGAAAATAAAGAAAAACCAGGGAATAGCAGAAAAAGACCACTCCCCACCCTACCGCAAGAGCTACAAGATAAATTCGTCAAAAGACCAGCTTTACCAGATCCAGAGTTTTATGATATGAGAATTGCAATTAAGCCCAAATACCCTTTGCTTAACGGTATCTTTCCCTACATTGATATCAAACCTTCAGTCGCTCAATATGGACTTTTGGATGACGTTTTACAAGAAACCAAAACATGTCTCAAATTGAGTGGATTCAGAACTTCAGTTGAATCGTTGTTACACTCCAAATTATCAATTCCTCAGAATCTTCACATCTCACTGTACGATCAAACTTTCCATACAAAAGAAGGCTGCAAAGCATACCATAATATACTGCAAAATGAGCTTTCTAAACTGAAGAGGAAAGATCAGTATTCGAATATCATATCGTTTGACAAATTAATCGCCGTTCCAACTTTAGATCAGTCTCATATCTTCATTTCCCTACTACTTTCCAAAGAGTCATTAGCTACGATACGACCTCTCCACGGTATTGCTGCAAATGCTGCTAAAGAGGCTTCTGAAGGGGAAAAGGTGAAGGTCTTGACAGAAGAGCCCATATATGACGGTGATCGTTTACATGCTTCCATTGCAAGAGTGTACGCATTGGACTCTAAGTTTGATCCTAAAGATCCCAAACATTTGGAAACTGTCAACGATATTCTTCAGACCATTGAGATCGATCCATCTCTCAGATTCCAGTATGACCAAGTAAAATATGATACGCTACCGAGCAAGTCCGTTATTAGCGTTCCTATTGGTGACTTTAAAGAGGTTAAGGACTCACTTAGCACTGGTAAACCATGAAGCTTTTTTAGTGTGAGCTATAACCTATGAGCCTCGAGAAATAGTTGTTGAAGTAGCATGCCCGTACAGTTACTTCATCCATTAATAACATACATAGATTGTATAATTGGTCCGTTCCCCATTTACGAACCGCAGCTAATAAATGCATTAGATTGAGCATAACTAGGTTCTGTAGCGAAAACATCTATTATTTTACCAATCTGGTGTGTATGTTTACCCTTTTGGAGACCTTGCTCAACTTCAAGTCCATCATGTAGTAATACGGTTGTGCGTCGGGCATGAAAATGAGAAAGTGCTTGCATAGCTTCAGCAAACCGCAACAAAAACGACCCATTGCTTCGAAACAACCCACAAACGTCGATCCAGCAATGGAAAATCATTTTAGAACACGCTCAGGCATTATATCTGTGGCAGCTGTCAAGTCCTGGCTCATTATACGCCTTGATATTCTCGGAGACCCAAGCTTGACTTATTCTACATTATCCAACACTACGTGGGATCTCGAGCGGGCCCAAAGGCAATCTGGTGATACTCTTGAGCAGTGCAGCTGACAATAACCACGTCCACCTGTTTGCTGTGCGTCTTTTGGAGATACCTCGAGAGAGAATCGAATGGAAATCGGATAATTTGTTGATATAACTCTGTAATGTTTCCCGATGCGGAAATATCCTTAGGCGTGACTTTAATTGCGTCTGTTTACATTTTGCCGAATCGGGCAACCATCTCGAAGTTACCATACTCTTGAGCTCACCTTTTGTTCGAGTTGGTGAGATGTGTAAGAGCTTCACAGACATGAAACTGCAAATTTTCTCTCCTTTTATGATTGGGATATCCTTATTTCAATTTGAAATCCATTCTTATCTTTCAACAACACAGCTAAAGCTATTGCAAAACCATTCCAACAGCTATAACTGATTAGATTCAAAGTTCAAGACATATTGGAAGACTAGATCTTTATTGCAAAAGTCGAGGAATTTCAAATTTGAAGGTTTTGAGCTTTTATCACCATACCTCCTTATATTATCAAAGCGTATCAAAAGCTAACAAGCCAAAAGCTCTATTTATCAACTTGATTTCTTGTGAAAGCATCTTCCTTGCAGGCGAGGTAGATAGATCTTTCAAGGCTGGTCCAGACAAGTGAACAAACTACTTTTTAATTCAAAACTCCTGGTGAGCAATCATACCGGCTGGTTCCGAATTACATTCAAGCTACTATTATCAAAACTATTAAGATGAGCCTCTACGATCAAACGTGGGTTACTCCTCCAAGTTCAACAGAGAACAAAAATTCTTCATATTTCATGGAATATGTCAAACCTCAAGAAAGCTCAATTCCACTACCACATGAAGATTTCACCCCATATCAACAAAACTATGACCAAGTCGACGATTTCCTTACTCAAACTTTGACATCTTTACAAGAGTTGGATATTCCAGTGGGTCAATCTTCCCAACATTCAAATCAACATCCATCATCTTCATATGCTTTCAACCAAAACGTGCAGCAGCATGGTCCCGTAAGAGGTCATAAAAAACAGCCAAGCGGTACTGCAATCTTTGGGTTTGCTAGTCATAATAAGACATTGTCAATTCCTGGATTCCCAAATAGACAACAAAGCGAACATCACCAAGGTATTGCACCAACTCAGCTGTATGCACAAGCCCAATATCAACAACCTTCAGCACCCCAACTCCAACAACCTATTCTTTACCAAAAACCTCAAGACATTGAAGCTGCCAATCAAAGAACATTACAGCAAAACCGTCAAATGTACCAAGAGGCCCCATCATTTCCACCACAATATCCAATCCAAAACTCTTCAAATCCTTATTCTCCACAACACAACATCGTACCACACCCTCAACAACAGCATCAGCAACATTTGAAGAAGCGTGATGACTTCATAGTGAACAACAAGGGTCCAGAAAGCTATAAGTTTCCACCAGAACCTCCAGCTACTGCTCCACAACAGTCCCAACCAAAAACTGTTTCAGTTCCAGTTGAATATTTGCAAAAAATAACTAATTATATCAAGAGTCGTGAAAATATTGATATGAATAATTTCTTAGAATCTAATTACGATTATTCAAATATGCAAAATGTTCAATTTGCCAGAAGATCAGCATCACCAAATCTCCCAGTTGATATCTCTCCAGTTTTGAAACAAATGGAGATTCAACAACAACAACAACAACAACAGTCTGAGACGTCAGCCTCTACTGAAGTTAATTCTCCTGTTTATACTCCAGAAGAACAAAAAATTCCTTTATCAGCCCCATCCACAGCATCCCATCCTCAACAACAACAATCTCAACAAAATACAGTTGGCCTTGGTATAAGGTTTGAGCACAATGTTAAGCAAGATTTTGAATCTTCAGATTCAGAATTTGTAGATGCTCCAAAGACACCTTCACCAATTTTAAAATCACAAGCTACTTTCAGTAGTGAACAAAAGCCAAAAAATGAAATCTCTTGGACTCCAGTCATAATAGGTGATAAATCATTACCAATGATGAAAAGAAAACCACAAGATAAAGCTTCAACTTTACCACCTGGTCAAATTGATCAATATGTCATTGGTCCAAGAGAAGACAAGACTTACATCTGTACTTTTGAAGGATGTGGGAAACTATTCACAAGAAGATACAACGTGAGATCTCATGTTCAAACTCATTTGAGTGATAGACCATTTATCTGTGATTTCCCAAGCTGTGATAAAGCTTTTGTTAGACAACATGATTTGACAAGACACAAAAAAATTCATGAAGAGTTTGAATTTGATTGTCCTTGTGGGAAGAAATTTTCTAGACATGATGCTTTATACCGTCACAGAATTAGAATGATTTGCTCTGGTGGGATCAAAGGAACAGATGAAGAAAATGCACTTTATTCATCTTCCGATTTTTCAGCACCTTCAAGTGCTATCAGAAGTGTACCAACAAGCTCAAGCAGCATCACTAAATCCAAAAGAAAACTCAATAAACCAATCAAGATGGAAAATGACAAAGTTGCCAAAAGACTAGAGTTTGACCTATTGCAGAAACGCAGTAATAGTCCAAAAAGTAATGAAAGATCAGTAGCTATTGATGGAAGTGAAAACGTCTTTATTGAAGAACAAAATCAGACCCAAGAAGCTGATGATTCAGAAATCAAAAAGAACTGTACATTGGATATCCACTCAAGTCAAACCCCATTGGCAAATAATTCACCAGCTGCTGATGAATCGTTCCTAAATGATCTGAACTTTGGGTTTGAGGCTCCATACGATGAATTTGACAGGTTTGTTCAATGATTCACAATTCACTTTACTTCCACTTCTTATGACATTACGAGCAAACTAAGCACTAGGCATTTTGGCACTCTTTCAGGTTTAATGGGTTTTATTTATACGGGTTTATTTTTTTATTTCAAAGGTTGGACACTTATCTTTTTTTATGTTTTGTTTGTTTCTCTCTCTCATTTTATTATGTTTGATATATGACACTACTATATATTTTTTTGTGATTATTTGACACTTTTTTTGACACTTTTTCATATCCCAAGCAGTCGTTTCCTACCAATGACCACTGTGGTAGTTCTTAATTCGCTATTATAATACATACTGTTTGGTTATATCTCTTATGTAATCCCGAAATAAGTATACAATTGACCGGAATTCATCATTTCCGGTAGCTGTCGAACGCGAATTCAAATAAAGAAAAGAATCAATTCATCTTTAGCGCCTATTCAAATAAGGAGCTCATAAGAATACGAGAATAGATCTTAATGGTGCTTCTCAACTAGGCGGTCAGCTTGCACTCTTGGAACAGCTTACTCATGAGCTTCAATTTTGATATCACTCAGAACCATTGCTGTTTATCAATCTTTATAAGCTACCCGTGATTTGTTTCGAAGCGTTAATTGATTCATTCAAGGCCGTTTGTTCTCATAACTTCAAAATTCATGAATGTACCTACAGCGGTAGAAAGCTACGCTCGAGCTGATTTTGAAACTGCAATTTCAGCTTATTTGGAGAACTTTTATGGTCCAAAAATCGGGCTCAAAAAGTTTGGTGAAATTTAGAACTTCAAAAATTGAGAAATTGAAACTTCTGAAATAGTGCAAAAAATGAACTTTTTACACTTTGCGATCTGAATAGCTCATTTGAAAGCTACGCTCGAGCTGATTATGAAACTGCAATTTCAGCTTATCTGGAGAGCTTTTATGGTCCAAAAATCGGGCTCAAAAAGTTTGGTGAAATTGAGAAATTGAAACTTCAGAAATAGTGCAAAAAATGAAATTTTTGAAGTTTTTGATCTGAATAGCTCATTTGAAAGCCACACTCGAGCTGATTCCGAAACTACAATTTCAGCTTATTTGAACAACTTTTATGGTCCAAAATTCGGGCTCAAAACTTTTGATCATATTGAGAAATTCAAAAATTGAGAAATTGAAACTTCTGAAATAGTGCAAAAAATGAAATTTTTACACTTTGCGATCTGAATATTTCATTTGGAAGCCACGCTCGAGCTGATTATGAAACTGCAATTTCAGCTTATTCGAACAACTTTTATGGTTCAAAACTCGGGGTCAAATATTTTGGTGAAACTGAGAAATTCAAAAATTGAAAATTTGAAACTCAGAAATAGTGCAAAAAATGAACTTTTTACACTTTGCGATCTGAATAGTTCATTTGAAAGCCACGCTCGAGCTGATTATGAAACTGCAATTTCAGCTTATCTGGAGAGCTTTTATGGTCCAAAAATCGGGCTCAAAAAGTTTGGTGAAATTTAGAAATTCAAAAATTGAGAAATTGAAACTTCAGAAATAGCGCAAAAAATGAAATTTTTGAACTTTGCGATCTGAATAGCTCATTTGAAAGCTACGCTCGAGCTGATTATGAAACTGCAATTTCAGCTTATTTGGAGAACTTTTATGGTCCAAAAATCTCTACTAAAACTTTTGACCAAATTGAGAAATTGAAAAATTGAGAAATTGAAAATTCTGAAATAGTGCAAAAAATGAAAGTTCGAATCTGATCGATCTGAATTGGTCGTTGGAAAGCTGCGGTTGAATTGTTGATGAACTGAGGCGTTTATTTGGAGGAAATATCTAGATTTGCGCAGAGGGTTGAAGACTAAATAACTGGTTGATGAATGGCAAGAGAAGAACTTTAACAGTTCAATGGTAATCATCATCATTCAACCTATTCAACTGTCTTTTTTGAATCCCCCCTATAGTTGTTCGGCTCGTTTACTTGATTACAGATGATCAGAAAGAAAATGTGTTGTCGAGGTCGAGTTCGTCTTTTCCGTGAAGTTGCTCTGTGATATAAGAAGCTCTTGGATGAACAACAGTGAATTGGAACCCTTTGCTGAATTCATTTGAAGTTTGTGAAGTTAGATGTTAGTATTTTCCTTTGCTGAAGTATGAAAAGTTCTGAATGATACATACTTTTCTATTATGGAAGAAAAATCTGCTAATTGCACTGGCCCATAGTACAACCAACAGATAAAAAGAACCGTGGGCGAAAGTCAATCAGATCTTGCCAAAGCAAACGAATGCCTTTACTGACAAGTGGATTATCTTCATTTCCTTCACCCACCAAAGTGAGCTCTCCAAATTTCACCATGTATCAGACCTTGGAATATAAGAAACAGTAAGTTGGAGGTCAAGAGATGCAGTCGATAACCATCAAGTCAAATTTCATAGACCGTTAAGGGATTTCTCCACAGGTGTTAGTCAATACGTGTACGATCAAGTCCAAGATCAGATACTTCAGTTGTTCTCTGGTA
>JAJMFN010000082.1:0-14566 GCA_030574735.1 Hansenula sydowiorum
AATGATGAACATACGGACGTGAATGATTTCAATGAAGTGAGCTCGGTGGTTTTATCCCAGCCTACTGGTAAAGCGTCACAGATGGCACCTTTCTTGAATCCCTCGATACAACATAGTGAAGCACAAAGTACACCTCCTCCCCAGATCCCATCTCAAGGAAGAACAGTTTTAACAAAAGAGGTAAACCCAGATTCTCCAGGTTCCACTATAAGTGAAAGTTCAGCAGCGGCACAACCAGTTGTGAGTGCTGCTTTGGGTTCTGCTGGGGCTGTTCCTACACAAGCCAGCAAACTTTCAGAAGAAGAACAAGCTTTGATACTTAAGCTACAGGATACGTACAAGAGCATTATTAAGTTGGAAGCAGATTTACAAAAAAAATGTCAAAGCTTGAATTTACCACAAAGACTGGACATGACCGAGTTGTGGGATATTTACAATACTAATATCACATTGTTGAATTCGTACTATGACTTCCTACTGTACTCTTTGAGTTCGGGGAAATCTGGGAAACAAATAATACAAGTTTACCGAGTGCCAAGGAGACTTTGGGTTTATGGTATTGTTACATTTCTTGATGTCTTGAAAAATGTCGTATCCATTTTCATTGAGCACGATATTTGTTCAAGCTTCATCGGATACTCGTTTAATATATTGAGCGGATTGACCGAACTAGAAATGGAAGGATGGGTTAGTGAAAAACTAGGTGATCTTTCAAGAATGGCTATCGCTTTATATCCATCTCGTTATATTGATTGGAAAATCAGTTCAGAGTATTGGTATACAACTGCTCTCAAAACTCAATATGGCTTTGGTAAGATTTACTACCATATTGCCACCGTTCAGCAAGATAATTTGGATGCTTTAGTGAACATTGGTAAAAGCGTTTTCTGTCGTGATACATTTGTTCCGACCCCTCAATACATGCGCATGGTTATTGACAACATCAATCAAAGAAACTTTGTTGACTTGCCAGTTGTCGATTTTATCAAAGTGCACAAAATCTTACTATCGTCCGAATTTAATAGTGACCTCGAACTGATAAAACTTGTTAGTTACTATTCTCAAAACATTGGTATTGATAACAATAAGGTGAATTTTTTTGTCAGGCAACAAGGTGTTATCAACGAACATATTGATAGTCCTGGTTACAATCAAGATAACGATTATGAAAACAAACTCAACTTCTGGTTTCAACGAAGTTCATCCTTTGCTTTAGTGAACATCTGCCAGATTGTTGGTTTTGGTAACTCAGCTAATCCATTTGCACGCCTTTTCGGACTGGTTGAGGCTCTGAAAGAAAGAAAAGATCGCAAGGATAAGAAGGATAAGCGCAAAAAGAGCTTATCCAGGGACAATCTATCAGCTATGGAAACATCTGAAGATGAAAGCATTTCCACTTCTCAACTAACTGTCGATGATTGGTTTCAATCAAGTGATTATGTCAACAAAAATGCCTTGGAATTGGCTATGAGAATGTTTAAAAATTATTTGAGCGGTCCTATAATAGCATCAGCTCCTCATATCATAACATATCTTTACTTTATAATATCTATTGGTGAAGCATTGAAAGGACATCCAACAGCCAAATCATTTTTTGAAGTGGTTCTTTATGCTATCATACCTGGGAATACACTTGTAACCTACTTGAATGAAGTTTTGGATTATTCCCGTAAGAATAAGCCCGAAATCTTTGATCACTTGGATAGCTTGAAACCAAGTGTTTTGTCATATGGCAATTTTGTCAACTACTTTAATGAGAATGAAAATTTGGTTGAAGTATGGAAATGTTGGGGTACTCTATGGTATGATAAAATTCAATTGAAAGAAGATTTCGCAAATTTCAAAGAAGCTGGTATTGTTGAGGACAATTTTTTGGATATCCCAATCGGTGGTGTTCGTTATAACAAAGATTTGAACAATGACAGATTTACTAGAATATTGTTATTAGCAGCACATATTGCTGATGAGTATGATTTTGGATTGAAAAGAGGTGCTAACAGTTTTAAATTTTCCTGTTATAATCATAATCAGGCAATCCTTGAATCACAAGTAATGAATGGATCATTCCACAGCTTTTTGAATGATGCAAGAATTCAAGGATTAAGCTTGACAATTACGCCAGAAAATGTGTTGAATACTGAACCTTCGAAAGAAGATATTTACGTTTGGTTGAGAGCAAATTCAAATCAACAGAATGCTGTTGGCGAACCTAGTAATCCAGCAACATATGCACCAGAAGCTGATAATGAAGCTGATTATGACGAAGAAGAAGAAGATCGTGAGCAACTGCTGAATCATAACATACAAAATGATACCAGAGCAGAAGGCAATATAGGACCAGGTATGGATTCTTCATTGAGTTTCTTTGTCCTAGACACAAATATGTGGTTGAAACACTGTGGAATGATTTATAAATGTGTTAGAAACCGTATATTTCGTTTGGCTATGCCATTGGTTGTTTTCCAAGAATTGAGATCATTAAGACGTTCACCAGATGCCAATGTTGCAGATGCTGCTGTTAGAGCTGTCATAACTGTTCGACAATTATCCAGTGAGGGATTCGTTTTAGCATTGAAGCTCAATGGTACTGAAGCACAATCGTTAAATGATGTGAAAGATTTTGAAAATAATGCCACATGGATGAATTCCATCGATGATACTATTATTAATGCGTCAAGATTGTTAAATATTAATGCTAATAATTTGACACGAGTGAAAAATTTGAACAATGGTGGCGATGGAATCAATCGTAATAATACTTATGAAAGTTATGAAGAACATGGGACTATGATATTCTCTGTGTTGGTCACGGATGATCGAAATATGAGATTGAAAGCCAGAACAAAGTTGGTACCAGCATATCAAGGTAAATGGTTTTTCCAGATGATGAATAAAATCTCCAAGGGGAAATGTAATGACTGATTGAGAACTTAAACTACAACATTCATCTATTGTCATTATTCGTTTATTTTTTTCCTTATCGTTAGCATTATGAATATGTATATATAGGATAGCGTTACTTTAATGTAAAAGTCTCCAATTCTTAAAAACTAGCATCCCCTCTAAAGCTGTAGTTTTAAACCCATCTTTCAAAACTAATCTCGAGCCAACTTTCAAATCGTTTATCACTTTAGCATCATGCACATGTTGTCTATGATTCAACAAAAGCACATTCCTCTCCACTTGATCATGTTCCGTTGGCCTACATTTGACATAAATCAAATTATCACTGAAAATTTCACAAGATATGATCTCATCAGTAGCAATCTCCAAAGAGGAATCTTTCTTGATGATTTGGTGTTGTGTGATTTTATACCAGTTATTCAAGTTCACAAGTGGTAGTTGAGCCTGATATAGTAAAGAGTCATTTTCCACTGTGGTAAGATCAACAAGATTTAAAGATTGAGGGCCTGAAAACTTCTTGATGGAGTTTTTAAACTCCAAATCATCTGGAACATTATTCAATATTGACCGTAGTGAAACTTTCTCAAACTGTTGAGGTTCGCGTGGTTTATTCTGATCAAGTAGTGATTTTGAAGGGGTTATAAGTGAAGATATAGCAACTTTGGGGCTCTTTGTCGTATGTGGTTCTGTTTTCTGTTCTGAATGTTGATCCTGATGAATTTCGAAATTCAAGCGAGATCTAGATGAAGATACATCAGTTACTGGAATTTTTCTAGATGGTGTTTTTGGGGAATGCAAATTCAGCGCATCGATTCTAAAGGGACTCCGTGGTGAATTTTTGGGCAGTACTGGAGATTGTGAAGGTGGCGGTTTGTGGAAATTCCTCAATGCTTCTTTGTTCAATGTTTTGGTATCTGTAGACCCTGGATCTCTAAGAGCGTTAAGCTCATTATTGGTTTTCAACAAGAGTGGATGATTAAGACGTGATCTTTTAGCAGGCCTCTGATGGATATGCTCATTCATGGGTATAGCTATAGTCATGAAATCACTTCAGTCTTGATCTTTAGAACCACAGAACTGATTAATAAATATGTCAAACGCATAGTATAAACAACTAACAGGTTTCTATGGTGATTTAAGGAAAAGTGCTATGTTCTGATATTTACACAGAATCTCGCTTATTTCCAGGTGTATTTTTCAGAACGGGTCTGGTTTTATGGTAGAATGAGGTTTGAACTCTTCTCTCGCATGGTTAGCTCAAAATGCTGACAATTGATGAGCACACATTGTTGTAAGCTAGGAAAGAATGGCTTTTCACGGCTGCAGTGAGCGCAGCAGGAATATCAATCGCCTCATCCTTATCAGCTGATTTTGTAGATCAGTAAGTTCTGATATTTGTGGTGAAACCTATAGTATATCGATATCAACTAATTATTGAAACATTCTTGTAGTATTCCATCTATTCAATTGCAACCTTCTAGCAACTTTTAAAAACTACAAGTAACGTCAGCGAACATTTCTTTAAGGTTGTGCACAATATTGATCCCCGATGCCCTTTGTCGTGGGCGAGACTGGGTTCCAGGTTGGGCCCTTGGGCTGCTGCCTGGTGGGCTCGGTCGGTGGGTGGTGGACTCTGTGCAGTTGCGTACGCTCGTTTTGTGGCTCTGCCTAGGTTTCCAGCCTCTATTTGATTTCGTCTTTTAAAGAGCTAGGTAGAGCTCCACTCAGCACTGGCAGTAAGCGAAAACTTGCCCGTTTGGATATCATTAGACAATCTGTACATTGACGCTGGTTAAAGAGCCTCCAAGTTAAACAAAATTATAGGTATAGGGGTCACGGTACGAACATTTGAACCTAGGTGTCTCAAACACGATATATTACACAAAGTTTAGTGATTTCGCAAATAACAGGAGTTTCGACGATAGCGCTTATATTGATCCACTGACAGAGAACCTAAATGATCTTCTGATATGCCCCTAATTTGATATATTGTGGTTTAATCCGTCCGTAGGTAAGCACTCGTGCATGTTTGTCGAAATCTTCTTTTTCCATGAACAAATACATAAAAGTTGATGGAGTTCGTAATAATCACGATGTGTTTAAGGTTCGAGATGAAGGTACAGTTCCAAGGTGTTCAAGCATTCTACATGTGAAAACTCAAAGCATTCAAAGCTCTTTTGAAATTGGTTGGATCAAAAATTGGCTGCGCTGTGAAATTATCAGGGACTAGCTGCTGGAGCCAGTACCAAATATTGGGACTAGGATGGAATACATCTGGAATACATCTGGAATACATCTGGAATACATCTGGAATACCTCTAGAAAGATATGAAATGAGATAGAAGATATGAAATGAAATGAAACATACACCAATGTATGATTCAGCTATAATAGTGAAATTTATTAATTTCATAACTGGTATTGCCGACTACTGGCTAACTCTACCATTTTAGATGCTGTCTTCCAGCGGCGCCCTTCTCAGCGCTTCTGTATTCTAGTCGGTTTGTGTTCTCTACTGAACTAGAAATAACGGAAAGAACGCTCAAAAGAAGCACCAAGAATCGTATGATAGCCAGTAACATCTCAGCATGATAACCCAATGTTTCCTTTTTGGTAACTATTCGAAACAATCTCGAAAGGAAAGGGGTCCGGGGTGAGAAGCAAAGCTTATTGACGTTTGCGTATGTCGGGAGAATTTACCGTTTGAACAATCTATACTTGGATCTAATCTGCAGTAAGGAACAAATCAAACAGATTATCGTCCACTAAGTCTACTAATTAAATCATCTTCTGATAAATATTACCAATGGCCATTTTGGTTGCTGTAATATTGGCCAGAACTCTCCAGTTTTGATATTCTCTTCATTTTTTTTGATGCTTCGAAAAGGCATGGAAGCATCTAGCCTTGACTGATCGTTTGTAGATCGTGGTGTAGGATTTATCTTTTGAATAGGTGCTTGAGATTCGACACTACGTCTCCATAGTATGTGTCTCTAATTGTGTATTAAATTGGCGTTGATCCTACCAACTTCGGTAATAATACCCACAGTAAAATGAAATAAGTTGTTTGCCCCAGTTTCATAAGTATGGTCAATTTCAGTCGTTAATGTATTGAATTTAAAGCTTTCCTTACAAAAAGATGTTGATTGTTTCCCCGAAATTTTTTTTATAGCGGTAGACCCGCAGCATTGGGGTCTAGCCTCGGCAGTTGGTGGTCTAGTTGTGCATTTTTCCTTTTTCTTATGCCCCAAGGATTTTTTCCTCAGAAATTTACCTTTAACGAAAAGTAGTCCAAGATGAAGATAACTTCATTTCAATTCCCAATTCTTTTCTTCGACCGCTACTTGTCTAAACTACAAAATCCCACCAAAAGGCATCTCCTTGTTCAAGAATAAGTGTCAACGGCTACCCTTTTCAACTCAGAAGAATAAGCGCTGTGATAAGTGGTGACATATGTCAATTTTGTCATATTATTGCAACTGAGAAAGACGATAAATCCATATTTACTCTTTGAACCACAAACGCCTCGAACTGATCAAAGAACCATCCACAAAAGGTGCTGGCATCAAAGAATTTTCGATATTTTTTCCTCTCTGGCGCTTCCCCCAGGTAAAGTACTGGATCATTCGCTCCCTTCGACCAATCTATCAATCCCGTTTTAGTACATTTTACCAATACTCGAAGCCGCCAAAGGTCAAATTTATCCTGTCTTTAGGGAGAACTAATCAACAACCACTTTTTCTATTTGGAAACCAGATCATTATAGATGTCCCTGGTGCCCCCACAAAGCGTGGTGAATAGCCAGGAGGATGAGAACTCTTCGCATAAAGCTCCAGAGAATACAAATGTTCCAACCGGTAATACATTACAAAAAGGTGAAGAAGATCAAGAACAACAACAACAGCAACAGCAATTGAAAACTGTTGATGAAGTGGAGAAATCTGAAGATGTTTCAGAGAAACCGTTCATATCGCCAACTTCTTCAAGTGAAATGACACATACTTTGGATTCAAACAGAAGAAATCAAAAAGATGTTAAAAAAGATGTGACAATTCTTCCTACAAATACAAAAGGTCTACATACAGTTTTCATCCACAAATTGTACAATATGTTAGAAGATGATGATTTGAAACATCTTATATGGTGGTCTTCAACTAACGAATCATTTGTCATTGCTCCGGGTGAAGAATTTAGTAAAGCCTTGGCCCAGTACTTCAAACATACTAATGTTGCTTCATTTGTACGTCAGTTGAATATGTATGGCTTTCATAAGGTGAGCGATGGTGCCAATTCTGAGGCCTCGAACGATGTCACCTTATGGGAATTCCGTCATAGTTCTGGAAGCTTTAGAAAGGGGGATATTGATAGTTTGAAGTCCATTAAAAGACGCTCATCAAAACATGCTAACTCCAAAAATATCGGTGCTAACAGTGACTTATCGGATAATGAGGGTGGAGTAGTATCTGAAACAAGCAATTCTCTCAATGATGTTCCTGGAGAATCCTCAGTGGATCCTGTGCTAAATGTTAGACTTGCAGAGTTGGGTCATAATTTAGCAGCATTAAGGCATGAACATGCCAGATTACAATTGAGATATGATACCGCAATCGATGATTTGAGGAAGACAAATTTGGACATGGTTTATTTGCTGGATCTTGTTCAAAAGCTGGTTCGCTCCTCTACAAATGAAAATGAACAAACTCAAAATACATCATCTTATCCTCAAAATCAGAATCAAAATCATAGCGCAAGCCCCGCTCCTCATCAGATTGTTCAGAGAAAGTTTGAAGAAGAAGCATTACCGTCACCTGGAAGTGTTCCGAAAGATCATGCAGCATACAATCAAAGTGCTGAAATTGAACATGATATCGCCAGATTTAGAGCCTCCATAATACAGAGGGCAGCCTCAAGAGACGTTGATCAATATCCTGTATCATTCGCACCATCATATCAATTGAACCCAAGAACAGCACAAGCAGCTAATGCGTCTCATCAGCAACAAATACAACAAACACAAGGACAAAATGTCCCATCTGGAATTAATTCACCTGAAGCATATCCTTATCCTTACCCATATCCTTATCCTTATCCTCAGCATCAGCATCAGCAACAGCTTACACCACAGGGTCATCACCAACAGCAGCCACAACAACATATATATACACACCCTCAACAACATCAACATCACCAACAGCAAATACCTGTCTCTCAAATCGTCCAAGATCCGTTTCATCCTGATCGCAAAGCGTCTTCTTCTTCAGCAAGATCTAGAAACATGTCAATATTGTACGATCCATTAGCACCTGCAGGCTCGGTTGTCTCTCCTGAGAGTCAATCTTCCTTGAATAGAAGCTCGATATCTGGACATGTTTCCAACTCTGATACAAATATAACCTCACCTACAATTGGACAAGGAAGTTATTTTCCAGATTATGGTATCTACCAAAGATCGCATTCTCCTCATCAAGTTACTAACAGAAACCAACGTTCTGGATCGTTCCCAGGAATTGCGCCAGGTATTCAAAACGCCATAAGAGGTGATGGCTTGATGAGAAAGAGACATAGCTCTAATGATGCTTCAGAATATGCAAAAGCTCAAGAATTCAATTTTAGCAATCCACCAAGAAGTATACCTGTTAATTCGAGGTCCGAGCATGAAAGTTTTCATCCAGAGGCCAGGAAATCCACTAGTGCCACTAGTGTACATTCTTTGAAGTCCAACAAAAGTCATGAAAGTGTGAAAAATATTGAACAAACGGGCAGTTTATCTAATAATTTAGGTGGAGTCAAACCAGCACCACCTTCAACAGTACGCGTACAATCACAATCACAACCTGCTATAGGTTCTGGTGTCTATGCATTATTGAACCCAAGTGAATCAGGGAGAAGGGATAGTACATCAGGTGCTGTGAGACCTGCTCAAAAGAAATCTAGAAATGTTTAATGGATAGCTGAATGCTAAAATTGTTAGATGGGAATCGGGAAAACGCATTCTAATTGATGATGTCTATATATACAATAATGAAGTTTTAAGCAAATCAAGAAGTTTTTAACTTATTTATACTAATGCCCATGTACTATATATTTAGTGCCAGTAGCTACAGAATCGATTTATGATACTTTCTATCGACATCAAATTGCCAGGCCAAAGGTAGTTATTTCAATACCATTCAATGTAGGTTCTTTTTCTGAATTATACTTCATATATCAAAAGCTGGAAAAGCCAGCAATGTCACCATATTTATCAAACTCCTTGGCTTACTCTCTTCAAGAATGTCAGAAAGCACTATACATATAAACCACTACAGGTGGTACCCATCTCATAAAATCTTAACCATCTATTACAAAAAAGCATGCATACGAACAACAATAGGGGTGGGGTGAATATCATATTGAAGCAAGAAAGAACTTCAAATGTGATTTATATATCAAATGTGACTGTCAACTTCCCGTGTGTCAATTGCGCTCAATCTGTTACGTACACGACATTGTGTTTTTTTGATCCCAAAATCACCATTTTTTGAAAATTTTGAACAAGACTTCGTGGCCAAGTCGGTTAAGGCGTGCGACTGTTAATCGCAAGATCGTCAGTTCAATCCTGACCGAGGTCGTATATTTTTGAGCTATATCCACGAAAAATCGTGGCCGTAACAGACTCATTTATTATTATAAGTGTCACGAAACAATTTTTTTGACTACAGATGTTCATTTGCATATATATATATGATCAAATACATTGAAAGGCAATCTATATCGTTCGTATTCTTAATCAGTAGTTAAACAGAGCTTTATATTGTAGGGTTCTACTGTTTAATAAATCCCAATCTTGTTCAGTGATCCATAATTCTTCAATCAATTTCAATCTTGAAAAAACTGAAGCACCTTTCCAAGTTAAAATTGAAGGATCAATCTCTCTTGGGGCAGGTAACACTTCGACTGGTATCACTTGATTATTCACAGTCTCTAAAAATTCAGTCATTTCCTTTTCGATGATTTTAAATAATTGATCTTGTAATGGTTGTAACTCTTCATCTGATTGTATCTTTGATAATTCATGTTCCTTTTCAAATTCTGTACTGATTGTTTCAATTTTTTTCAAAAAATCAGGCAAATTTAATAATGCCAAAATTTTTGGTCTCCAAATGTTTATACGATCTGTTAATATGAAATCTAATGCTTCAATCTTACCACCACCACCAACAATCAAAATGTTTTCATAAAATGTTTTGGATTTTGTAAAATCATATCTAGATGAGTTCGCGATACTTTGAATGATCATTTTATCTAAAGGTGCTAGAGTCGGTAAATCATTTGCAAATTTGGATTCTTCAGCATTTTCGGCACTAATCAAATCTTTTAGAACTGCAAAATCAACTTTATCAGCGTATAGATTATTTTCAAATGCATTTTTCTGGGTTGTAGATGTTGGATTATTCGATTCTCCAGTATAGACATCTAGTGATGGTCTTTTACTAAAAGGGGTTGTTTCATAATCTTTTGGTTTCTCGAAAGCACCTGGGAAAAATAGTGCCATTGGAGCCAATATAACTTCATCGAAAACTTTAAACTCATATTTTTCAGATAGCTTATTAGCAAATCTTTTGGTGAAGTTGTACAACTGAACAGTAATATTTGCATCTTGAAACGTGATAAATTTTTCCTTCAATTGGTTTAAAGCTGGCCAATCAAATTCGTCATTAAGATCATATTTTATTGGGAATTCTGAAGTTTTCAATAATTGATATAGTAATCTTGTGATATCGTCACCACCATAACTTAAAGTGGCTCGACTATTTGGAATGATCATACCTTCATCAACACAAGAGATTTTGGTTGTTTTAGCACCGATATCCACCACAGTGGCAGAACTTACACCAGCACCATAAGTTGCAGCTAAAGATTCTTGAATTATAGCAACACCAGAAAATCCCATTTGAAGCAAACGGTCAATGAAATTTTCAACGTAAGCCTTGTCATAAAGATCTGGCATGACTAAAACAGTTTTGTATTGTTTGAGTTTTGTAACTTGAAACTCTTTTTCCAAGATAGTACTTATGAATAACTGAATTTCTCCCAAAACTTCTTCAAATGAGTTATAATCAGCTTCATTGAACTTCCCATTCGTCAACAAAGGATATCTCAATCTATAATCATCTGAATCAATTCTTAATGCTTCATCGCCAATGAAGAAAGTATCTTTTGTGTCTCTTCCAGGTTTAATATATTCTTGTTTATGAATATCATTATGTTCTGGGATTGTTTCAGGAGAAGCTTTTTTATTGAAATTTGTCACGATTTCATTGGAATTTGGTAGTATTCTTCTCTTGTAATATCTCATTCTTTCCTTAAAATCTTTATTCAGCTGTCTTTTATGATCATCAATCTGATCTCTTTTGGCTTCATCAACATCATAATCTGGGATCTTCACTGGAGGGGTAGATTTCCTAGGGACTGCAACGACAAATGGGAAAGTCTTTGGATAAACATCGGTACCCAAACCAATTCTTATATTTCTTGAACCTGGATGAATGACAATTGTTTTTGAGCCTAATCTATCTTCCTCGACTTCTTCAGCTTCATCATCTTCCATTTCTTCATCTTCGTCATTCGTAATCGAAGGAGTTGCCCCTGGGATTGGAGTCCCTTGGTCTTTTAAAGTATTGACTTTCTCTTGCTTTGCTTGTACTTTATTTAATCTGATTTGTTTTCTTTCACGCAAAATGAATATCTGATCATCTTTTTTCAAGTAATCAGTGAAATAATTCTTTTGATTTATCAAATTCCCACTCTCAAAATTTGAAAACTTCAAAGGGTTATCCCTTTTTTCAATACCAGATTTCTTGATTTTTCTAGCCATTGTTTCAGCAGCTTTTAATCTACCGACTCTTCTTCTTTCCAAGATTTCCGCACTAACTTTTTTACCGGCTTGTGTATTATTCTTCTTCTTGTTTGCATTGTCACTTCCTGGTGCCGGTGATCCAGCCAATGGTGTATCAACATCAGTGGTTGGCGACCTAGGTTGTGGAGTTTCAGACATCTTGAGATAATTTCAACTTCACCTGTGAGCTGCAACTTTTGGTCTTTTTTACAATGTTTTCAAACTATTTTTCCTCGTTAGTCTGGTGAGCAATGTGATCGAGTATTGGTTTTTAGCAATAAGTTGATACCGCCCTGTTAAATCAAGAGCTAAAATATCAAAATTGGAGAAGGATACTACACGTCTGAAGAGTACAAGTTGATTCCATATTCGAGATTTTGAAAAAGTTGGTGAAGTCGTGCACTGAACAAAATAAACCCGAGAACTTGTTAAAAGTCTACAAAAGAGTCAAATAGTGAAACGAGTCTACTATTTTCTGGCTCTGTTGAATAAAGGTTTCTTCCACTTCTTTTTAAACCCTCAAAAGCTTCAGTTTCTTAGAAGAGAGGCGTAATTTCATCTCGATTTTTCCTTGGGAACATTAATATGGCCCTGAATCCAATATCGTACGTCTGAACAATATAAAAGGGTAAGTGGCATCCATACAGACTCCAGTATGGAAAAAGTTGATAGCTAGATTTTTTTCAAAGAAAAATTGATCTTGGGATCAATCAATGTGGAGCTTGATCCCGTAAAAATTTTCATAACTTTTCACCATTGTGAGATCATGATATCATAATCATTGAGTTAATAGTCCAGTTCTTCAGGGGTGACACTGGGAGCTTTAGGCCTTATATATATCTGTGTCTTCTTCTCCTTTGAATCCTCCTCTTCATTCTTCTCCACTTGTTTGCTGGTACTCTTGGTACTTTGTGTTGGCTCTTGCTCGGATTCTGAACCGTCAAATATCTTTTGATACCCATCAATTATTCCCTTCCATGATTCCACGATTGATCTATCGTTAAAGTCTGAATCAGTCTGTCCATACGTTTTTGAAAACATGGCTGTAGCTGATTGATGTTGTGAATTTCCCGTTGGCTGTCCTGTCATTTTGCAATCAAAACAATAAAGTATATCAATAGAAGAATAGTAAAATTTTCGCGAATTCAAGAACAGAAACCGTTTGGTTACGTTGACATTTTGGATATGTAGGCTATTTCGATTTCTAGATCCGTTGTAATCTCTATGTGGTGCCTTGTTAAAGTTTTAGCTCCCCAATCCAAGTCAATTGGAAAACCTGTGTGTGTACAATCTACAATTTACAATTCAATCTATTTTCCCACTTCGATTCACCTCCAAATATATGGGGGTTCCTTCTGATTCTGATCTACCAATGGTGTGTTTTTTTTTTCTGTTGTTCAAGATCCTAAAAATCCTAAAGTGCAGAAACCTTTAGAACTAGGTTTCAGGACAGTACCTGTTCAACTGAGAGGAAAGTAGGATCCCTGGATAAACCTTTCACTTTATATAAGTGTCCAACTCCTCAGAACTAGCCTATTATACTTCTGTTCCGCTTCATTCACTCTTTTGACAGCACATTTCGTGGTGGTCCTCCAGACTCCCACACACTCACCTCCCAGTGCCCACCAAAAATCAACAGCCGTAGAACGGTAAGCGCCACACCAAGTAAATCCGAGCACATCCACCTCACACGAGGGTGCTTGGGAACCTGTCTAGTTAATTCTTTTGTAGGCCACCGATAGAACCAGCTTGTTTATATCGGTCGATTGGAACATGCTACGCTTCTTTCCATGACCTAGATCTCTTTGCAAGAGGCAGTCTCCCTGCCTCCTGCCCATCTCCAGCTGGGAAAAGTGTTCTCGGTGGCTCGCTTCGGTTATCCGAAGGGCTCTTCAGATTTGTCGAGTTTGTCCGGGGTGTAAAAATGCTGCTGGAGCACATCGCTGGGATTTTGCCCGGACTCCCCCTTTGGCAGAACGGACTGAAGACACCCCCAAGTTCAATAGTCCCCATGGCGCCTTGCCCATCCATCTGCCTAGCCTCCAGCTGCCTATGCTCTCCAGCCGCTGCCCAAGCTCTGCCTAGTTCCCAGTGCCTAGTGCATCTCAGTCTGGGAAAGCCCCTTATCTATCAACAAGCCAGTGGGAACGGCTCTGTCTAAAACGTGGTTCCCGCACGCACAGCGCTCTTGTCTAGCTCCCCATCTCGCATTCTCTTAGCCAGAGTTCAACAATCTCTCCCACCCGTGAAACCAAGATCCGTTCACCAAATTGTGTTTTTTTTTGTTGCGTTGACTTCTTGATCTTGAAAAATGTATTAAATAAACCCCTAATCCTTTTTTACAAATTTCTTCCCAATTCATCAGCCAATTTAGAGATTCTTTGGACGAACTAATCACGGTTACGCGCGTTTCTTGTGTTGATACAATCTTATAGAAGTCAGTCACAATTAATTCAATCATGTCAATGTCATCATCATCAAAATCAGTCTTGAATCAAGCTAGAAGATTCTCAACTTCTTCAATCAGAAGAAACTATTCTGAAACCATTGGTAACTTGAAAATCAACAAAGATACAAAAGTTATTTACCAAGGTTTCACCGGTAGACAAGCCACTTTCCACGCTCAACAAGCCTTAGATTATGGTACTCAAGTTGTTGGTGGTACCAACCCAAAAAAAGCTGGTACTTTACATTTAGGTCAACCAGTCTTCGCCTCAGTTAAGGAAGCTATGGAACAAACTGGTGCTTCCGCCACTGGTATTTTTGTTCCTCCATCAATTGCTG
>JAJMFN010000083.1:0-14389 GCA_030574735.1 Hansenula sydowiorum
CGATACCAATTGGATAACGTTTTTTATCGTTCCAACCTTCAACATCATAACCTTTGAAACCTTTTTTGTAGATGAAATGTTCAGATAAGGTGATACCTTGATAAATAGCCAAATAGTAACCAATCATATTCATGAAATTATCCATAACATCTTCGAAATGATAATAACCTGGAATACAAATGGCCAATGTGGCAAAATTACCAACAAGAGTCCACACAAGTCTTGGGACTTTAGCCAATGGTGACCAGAAGGCTTGGGTACAAAGAGCAATTGTATACATGTTTGGAATGTTGTTTGCCACGGTGGATAATGCAAGGATAACTGCACAGAATTGACCAAATCCGCCAAGAGAATCAACAGCCAAGATGGCAAACATTAACCCACCATTTTGATTTTCTTGATAATATTGATTCCAAACGTCGGATTTGTTAATACCAGTGATGGCAGCTGCACCAATAACCATTGTAAAGATTAATGGAATTATCAACCCAGCAACTAATGACCAGAAAATTTTCCATTTTGGATAATCTTTACGTAAGTAAACGGTATAATCAGCGGCGTATGTTGTCCAACCTGTTGCAAACCCGAAAATGGCACCACCAAATGACAAGACACCAGCTGCTGTAGCTTCACCAGATCCAAATTCACCAGCGTCGAAATTACCAGAGATCTTAATTCTTGCAATAAAGACGAAAAACACAACGACATTTGGAACCCATGACCATTTTTCGTACATATGAATAACATTATAACCAAACATACTAATAACAATGGTCATAATGATTAAAATCAAACAACCTGCCCATGGAGGCAATTGATGTGGATGATTCACCATGTTTAACAATTGAGCGGAAACCATGATGTTCACAGCACCCCATCCAACACATGCAACAGCAGTGATGAAGGCAAAGATTCGAACACCTATATCACCAACAAGGAAACGTGAAAGGATGATTTGTCTTAACCCAAATTCTGGACCGAAACAAGAGAAAAAAGCCACTGGTAAAAGACCCAAGATGTTGAAAAAAATGATTGTTAGAGTGGATTCCCAAAATGAAAGTCCAAAAGTGGATCCACCAAGCATACCAAGGGCCATAGCTGCAATAACCATATTAGCACTAAACCACATTGAAGCGGCGTTCAAGATACCTTCTTTTGGATTTCTTTCATCTTCTTGAATTCTTTCAATACCTTTAGTCTCAGCTCTTAATAAACCGGCAAATCTATCAACAAATGATAATTTAGTAGCAGTTTGAGTACCGGCACTTGATTCACCAAAGTATAATTCCTCGTCATAATCACGAGATGATGAGCCTTTTTCCAAGTCTGACAGTTTGATGTCTTCTCTGACTTTGGATTCGGAAGAGGATGACGGTGAATGCATTGTTCCTGATTGATGAAGAAGTTACCCAATTGGAGCAGTTGTTATAGAGTCGATGTTTTAGGATTTATGTCAAATATTTATATAAAATAGCGATGAGTTGATGGACACTTTTTTCACTTTACTCGTTATCTTAAAATTTTCGTCTGCGCGTTTCTTTTTTTTCGCTCGCGCTTTTAATTAAATTTCTCGAATGCCGTTTAAAAGATTCTGAAAGAGTCAACGTGAAGAATATGGAGAATATTAATGAGTAGAAGTGTTTCTTGGTGATGGAGAGTATGTGATTGTAGAGGATTGTAGAGGATTGGTGGTGGTTGTGATTGTGGTCGAAGCGATCATGATACACTACAAAGCGTTTCCGGTATAAGACCAAGAACAATTAAGGTCCAAGAGGTTAGACATAATAATAACCATTTTATTAAGAGCCCGTTATTGGATGTCTTGAGGATCACTTTGGTGCAGTTGTAGTCCGTGTGAGTCGTGACTGGCAAGTTCTGGTGCAAGCCATCTGGTATACTAAGGTACGCTCATGCTTGTGAATCCGGTTGACTTCTCCAGAATCAACTCTACAAGGAACAACAGGTATCATTTCTTAGTAGAGAGTAAAATCACTACAGTAGTTAAAACAATGTTTGTGTCAATGGTCGATCCTAATTATATATTGCTCTTTAACCGTTTTATTGTGACTGTTGTGGCATTATCGCTTAACTTAGTTCCTTCCCAGCTGTTTAATGCTCAATTTGATGCTGGTTTAATTAGCCAATTTAGTCAAGGATCGAGTCAAAGCACACATTAGAACACTTCAGTGGGATGATGTGGGCTTGACATAGTGCCGTGTTAACTATCCTGCTTCTTGATTACAATAGCAGACGATACCACCAACTACCGATCAATGAACCACTAGTCAACAGACCAACTCTTATCCAAATAACTAGAATGTCGAAACTAGATTTATTGATTAGGAGTCAGTTTTTAAGAGTACATACATATATACCACGTGACGTATCACGTGCCTATAACCAGCTAAAATAGATAGCTGCTGTTATGGACACTTCAGATAAGATTAAGGAGATTTAACTTATTATTGTAAAACATTAAAAGTTGTTAGTTAATGATTGTTCGTTTAGTGATTCTGAAAGTATTGATAAAGCACGGAATACAACCAGCTCACTACTTCGTATCATGCCGACTGGTCATGATCCAACGCGTATCTACAAAAAGTACGTATACAACGCCATCATCTCTCAAACAATGTGTCTATATTGAAGATAATACGTGTCTAACAAGCCATTTCCAGTCATATTAGTCCTAAAAATGCACATAGGCTAGGTGCATCTGCAGCCTGGTCCAAGCTAAAGTATCAATCCCATAAGATTATCACCAAAAACACTTTGGCTCAATCAAATGGTGGTGGTGTTGGTGTTAATAGTACAAATGCCACAATCAACGGATCGAAAAGGCATATGGATGGTTCAAGAATTGTGGAATTTGGTCCGAATGGTGAAATATTCGTTGCTTATTCAAACTCGAATACTATAGAAGTCTGGGATTGGATTCCTTCCGCTTTGGAAATTCATCAATTAGAATCACAATCAAATGCCTCACGTAATAATAACCACTTGTTGAAACTGAATCAAGTAAACAATTGCAACGATACATTATACCTGGTTGCTTCGATACAAGATATAAAAGGTTCCATAACAAACATCACTCCTATCAAATGTGATCAAGAATCAAACACATATACGGTCTTGATCACGTCAATGTTGAACAATAAGGGAGACGTTGACTTTATAATCAAAAGTTTTGGACAGTTGTTCCCCGAGGAGAAATTGAAACAAAACTCACAGTTGATCCTACCACCTTTTGTTCATGGCTGTGCACCATATAGTGTGGAGGCATCTAATCGGTTCATTGGTGTCTCTACGAATGAAGGCTCTTTAACTTTATTCAACCAAAAAAATGATTATTGCCCGCTATCGATTTCAATGGATTGTGCAATAATTAATGATAAGCCTTTATTTTCCATTGAAGGAAGAATTTTGGCTTATGTCCCCAAAGTTCAACCTATTGATACACCCAAAACTTCAGTGAGATTGGTTCCATCATCCATAGATACAGATGAAAATTTATCAATTGATTCCAAATTATCAATATATTCGATTTTGACAAATTTATCAAATACTGCAATTGATGGGATTTATAAATTGAGTGATTTGAACTATATCAAGCAAAATTTACAACATTATGACTTAAAAGAGAATATAAAGGGGTTCTTATCGAATATAATTCAAAATGGTGGGTCTTTCAAACAACATCAATACGTTATAATTATGGACCTAGTCTCGGAAACAATATTGGGATGTTTCCAACCACCAAATGGTGTTTCCAATTTATCACTTTCACCATACAATCACCAATTGGTCACTGTTTCCACTAGAGGTGATGAATTTTATCAATGGGATTTATCAAGATTACCTCAAATTGTCTCGTTACAAGATGTGCAAATTAGAGGAAAGACAAGTTCAATAGTGGATGAAGTTCATTGGTCAAGTCATGATTGTATTGAAGTCATTACTCGCTCCTCAGGGTCTCTCCATTCATTTAAATTTGATACTGATAACAATGGCGCAGAACGGATAGATAATTGGATATTACCAAACATGCAATTCCACAAGTTATCACAATCGAATTCTTATTTATTGGCTCATAGCCCTGTGAAAGATTGTATTTTCCTAATCAATCGTTTCACTGGGTCCACATCAATCACATTCCAATTACCAAGTCAATTGATTCCAAAATCTTTATTACCCAATTATATAAAACCTCAAGATACAGAATTGGATGAAAAAGTGTTACGAACCCCTATTTCGAAAGATGAAGAGGCCTCATTGGCACAGATTGAAATCGAATCATATGATCCATCCTCAACATTACAAACGAATAAATTGGAAATGGGTCAATATTCGTTCTTATCCCCTGCGACTTTAGACGTCCAAGGTCCCGTTTATACAACTGATCGTGTTGATAAAATTGATGGGAATTATCGTAATTTTAAAAAAATCTATGGGATGTTTGGGAATCCTATTGGATGGAAAAGAATCGAAGTTGATGGGTATGAAGTTGAAGGAGGTGTTGTGGAAGGTGGGTTGAAAGAAGCATTGGAGGATGTTTTGGTATTGGATCCAAGGGCTTGAATGTTATTTATTGACAGTTTGCTTTTATTTGCTTTTAATTTGCTTTGCAAAGGGATACGGGTTATCATTTTATAAAATAAAGAAAAAATATGGTATATAGGTTTCTGAATTAATTTTAGTTATGATATACAGATTTGTAGTGGTTAGTTGAAAGCCCACAAGCTCCAGTGCCATGGAGGGGAGGCAAAGACGTGATGCGTTTTCCTACAGTATGAACAAGATCACCTATATCAAAACTTAGACAGGAAGATCTGAAGATCCCTGATGATCTGGTAGTACTTATAGTGGTTTGGTTTATACGGTTGGTGGTTCAGAGGGTAAAAGTCGCGAAGTGTCAAAGTGGAAGTTCTGGAGATTTGAGTTGTGTGTCAACAAGAATCAATAACGACGCGTTGAAGAATAAGCAGAGATCAGTTCAATTGAGTTGTAATTGGTTGAATTGTTTATACTTGTTAGTTATAGGACTTATAGAGAGAAAAAAAATTTGTTGAAAATGGCTTATTCTGATCAAACTGTTGCTCAATTAAAGGAAGAATTGAACAAAAGAAGCCTTGGGACTTCTGGTGTCAAGAAGGATTTGATTCAAAGATTAGAAGATGACGATGCTTCGAAACCCAGTGCTGCTGAACCTGAATCTGAACCTGTTGCTGCTCCTGCTGCTGAGCCAACTCCAGCTTCAGAACCGGCTCCAGTTGTTGATGAAAGTGCCAAAAAGGATGAAGAAGAAGAACTATTAGAAGAAGTTGAACCGGAATCTAAAGAATCCAATGAAGAACCAAAGAAAGAAGAAGAAGAAGAACCAAAGCCAAAGACAATCAAAGAATATACACCAGAAGAACGTAAGGCAATGGCCATAGAACATTTGACTAAAAAAATCAATAGAGCTAAGAAATTCGGAGCTGAAGAATCAGAAGTTGAAGAATTAAAGAAAAGTTTAGACAGAGTGGAGAAATATGGTGTTGATCTGAGTACTTCCATCGCAAGAGAGATTGGTATAGCATCAAGACCATTGGGAGATGGGAAGCCAAAACATGGGAGAGCTAGAAGAGGTAGGGGTAGAGGTGGGAGACGTCATTGATAAGTGTATACGAAAGATGTGTGTATTATATATTTGTTCCCATTACTAATGACGCGAGATTGAACTAAAAATTAAAATTGTTTTGTTATTGTTGTAGATCAGAGCCTTCATGTACGAATATGGTTAACCATATGATCTGTCACAAAACCCTCAAAACAACGAGGTGAAGACGGTCAATTGGAGTCTGTGTCAACCCATCACTAATTAGTAGAGTGTATAGCTACTCATAGCACTCCTTCGCCGACTTCATTGGCTGGATCTCTGATTTGACCCGAATCAAGAAGTATTCCCAATACAGAACCCGTGAAGATCAAAATAGAATATGCCCCTTACAAAGTACGGTACGGTCCTAAAATTAAACAAATGTCAAACGAATGGACGGTCCTGCCAATAACCACGCGTAGAGAGCCCACCCAATCACACAGAGACAGTGGATCGTCTGTGGTGCTTAGACACATTGGCTCAGCTCTGTTCACTATCGCTAAAGGGCTAAACCTATTTGAAAGGAGTTGAAATAGTGGATTGGTGATCTCTTACGCATATTTTTAAAAATACAATCAGATCAATACCAGAAAAGCATTTGTGATAGGTCTTTTTCCCAGTCAGACAAAGCAAAGATCACTTATTGTTTGTGTTCGCGTTCAGAAGTACAACTTGTTTGGGTTGTTTACATTTCCCACATACCAAGAGCGCTCAGATCACCAATTATTACCTACATTCTTTCCCGGTGCTTGTTCCAGAAACTAGAAAACCTTGCCACTGTCGTCTTCATCTCATCCTTCTCAAGTGCTTTAGAGGTCTGCTTTGGAGGTCTTTCGTGCTATCAATGAACTATCATCCAGGAACTTATGACCAAAAGTTCCCATATAACCAAGATCAGGAGAATGATGAAAATTCCAAACAGATTGTGGAAGTGCAGTTGTATGGCTTGCCCAACTGGTGTAAATGGAGAGACGTCAAGGCGTTATTGATCCAGTATATCCAAGACACTGCGATCTTACACATACAAATATGGAACCAACATGAACAATCGGTTAATGCTATCGTTTCGCTGAATTCATACCAGGCTTCGTTGGATCTATATGATAATTTACACAATTTGGAATGGAATGGATCTATGCTTTCTGTGCAGATTGAAGAGGAACCAACAATGACACCGGCAATCCCGTTCAGTTATCAACATTATAACCAACTCCCACCACCACCACCACCTCCTCAAGGGATCTTATCACCTCCACCTTTCTACAACTTTGTACCAATCTTCCCACATCAACTACAACAACATCCTGGCTCAATCCCACAACAGATTCCTGCATATCCACCACCGCTTCCTCCTCCTCAGTCACAGGGATTCATGATCTCTCCTCCAACAACACATCCATTACCTTCCTACTATGCCCAACCTTCCATCTCGAGACATTCTTCTCAATCGCGTCATCCTTCGATATCATACTCGTCTTCAGAGTTCCAATCTCCAAAGATCCAACCTTCAAGACAGATCAATCTTCATCAGTTGAACTATCGGGACATAACCGATATCAACGACTATTCCAACTCTTCGATGTCTTCCACTTCGCAACTGATTCCAGATGCACCACCACCTGATAAGACGAGGTTATTCATTGGGAACATCCCTTTCGAATCCGACTGGAGAGATCTAAAAGATTTCCTAAGACGTGCCACGGGGAATATAATCCGTGTTGAGATCCCAAGAAACGATAATGGGTCCAAGGGGTTTGGCATCGCCACGTTCCCCAATGAAATCGATGCACAAAGAGTCATTGATCTGTGTAATGGTGCAATGTTCGAAGGTCGTCCCTTGACTGTTCGATATGATAAATTCCCCAAGATTATAAGATCAGGGAGTCTAGGCACCAATGGAATCCCATTGGATCATTCGTTATCAAGACAGGTGAGTCCAAGAAAGGAGATCATCCCAGAGGAATCAACATCTTGTGATGTTAGTTTTGATGATGGGGATTTTGCTAAAGAGGCTAGGAATTTAGTCGAATCTTTGAATAAGCCATGAGCTCCAAAATCGTCGATTTTACCATCTCATTCATTTGATATCTTTCTCATACTAACAAAATCTTCACCTTGCACTGGTTTATCTCCCATTCATTAACTGCTGTTTTTCTAATCCATGCTCAGCCCAATGCGGGAAAGAGTAGATGCATATATAACTTATCCTTAATTTTTAATATCATACTTTCCATACATAAACCTTGTAAAAATATCCTCTTTATTCTTCTATATTTCCATATCAATAAACCTATTGATGTATCTATAATCTATCCTATAACCTAATTCTATTTTATTCATGATCGCACACGCTCATCGTTCTTCATTTCGTGATTCGATTCTCATTTCCAAATCACCATCTCGCTTAAACAACCTCTCCAATTCTTCATCATCCCGGATCACTCTCCCCTGGTTGATCAACACCAAGAGTGTTATTTCCTTCTGTATTCCAAACGCAGTCTTCCCATTCTCCAATATCTCCAGCATTGTAGGTGGAGCAGTGCTCATTGGTTTATAAATGAAATTCAACACTCTATCCAGATATTTCAGCTGTACATTTTTATTCCATTCTTTATCCGCCTCTTTCGGGATAATGTTCAACGTTGGTGCAAATAACGATTCATTGGTAATCTTGTTCACTTGTGTTGCTATTAATGGGTATTGATTCAATATAACTTCATGGAATATCTCCGCGAGATCATAACATGCCACATCAAATCCAAAATCTTTAACAATCCCACCCAGAAGTTTCGCCAATAGTTGAGAAGTTTGGAAATCTGAAAGGATTATCAACTCTTGGGTGGAGACTCCCAAAGTTTTCAATATCCGTGATATGATTGTCGTTGAAGTTATTTGAGAGTATAGATAATTTATCGATTCTGATGATAAATCTTGGAAAAACCGTTCAAGAACAAACGACGCAGAGGCGGAAATGATTGAATTTCCCAAATTCGTCAAGTTTTCAATATGTAAATTTGGATCGTTATTTGAGATTGAAGCACAAGTTTTGGATTTTTGTATAGATTGTAATAATTTGGTCTTGTTGAATTGTGATATTGACAATGACGACACTTGCTTGATGGGAGGTAGTTGTAAAGCCGGATTCCCAGCACTGCTCAGTTGAGGCGAGGTTTGAATTGAATTTGATGGTGTTGTATCTGTCGTGGTGGTATTTGATAATAATGTATTAACACCCATCTTACTATGGATTGAGGATTGTTGTTGAGACTCGTGCTGTTCCACCAGTTTCTCATTCAGTATGAAACGATCATTATGGATCCTGGAACGAGATGATCTTTTCCTATTTCTTCTTACTGACTGAATAGCTGCACGGACTAGTTTATCAAAATCCAAAAGAGTTGATTGTGGGAATCCAAATTCGTTTCTCAACAAGTTTGCAATTTGCTTTATGGAATCGTCTTGTTCACTTGCCTTCTTATACGATAAGTTGAACTTGTCTATCAATTCCAATCTTCTCGTGCTAAACTCCTTCCACTTCTTATCATCGTTGAATCCTAAATGCTTTCTTATGGCTTGAGTTATACCGATGTTACCAGCGCCGCTGCCATGACCAGTGGATGTCCCATTCGCAGCACCGTTGTTTCCCATGCTTTGGCCGTTACCACCGTCTGGGTAGTAACTTTCCATCTTCTTCAGTTGTAGCGGATGGTCTTTTGTTCGATGGTTCTTTGTTTTTGGATAGTGTGATCTTGTTCTATTGTTCATGGAGATTAGAGATAGACATCATCTGACTTGTGCGTGCACACCTGGACACCAGCAACAGGGATATTTTATATCCACTTTATTTGTTGGATTTGTTAGTGTTTAAGGAGCTGTTTAGTTAGTTATTGGAGTTGTTTTGGGTTATTTGCTAGTTATTGTGGGTCTTTGTGGAGTTTTTCCCGTGTTTTTTGTGTGGATTTTAGTGTTGTTGTGTATTTGTTGATTTATGGGGATGACTCTTCAGTATGACTAAGTGAGAATGAAGGTGAAGAATCAAGAGAAGAGAAAAGGATCTGTTGATGAATAGCTTAAGTGTAGTCGAATAGAGTGAAGTGAGTATGGTGATGTTTATAGTGATGGTTATAGTGATGTTGTGGATTGATGACATTTGGAGGGACAGGATTGACGTACCCCCACTATACCACTATCACCTTTATACTATACCATCACTATTATACTATACCGTAAGACCTATACCACTAAACCATTAGGCCTATAATACCTATACTATCAAACCATTACCATTACCATCATACAGTCATCTAATACATGACACAAGTAACAACATCAGCAATACAATCCACAACCAGCATCGTCTAATGTGTACTATAACGGACCTAACTCCAGTCATCTGGCCATACGTCCATACATGAAACCGCTTTACCCCAGACTCCATCTGTCAATAGCCCATGCACCCACCGATATCGGATAGCATCATCATCGTCATCATCATTAATCCATCGATTAAAGGCTAAAAGTGTTGATTGATTATGGATACACGGAACTTGGAAGGTTACGTAAGAATCTGGGGTATGGTGAGAGCTTTTCACCAGTTGGAAAAGTGTTGATGAGAAGAATAGATCTATTAATATCGTGGTAAATATAGATTGAATCGGGGTGGTGCTGTTGGAGTGGTATAGTGTAGTATCAGCTTATAGTTGAAGTAGTTATAGTAGTTATAGTATGAGTAATAGTATGAGTAGTAGTAGTAGTAATAGTAGTGTTGCGCTACACCGACTTGACCCTTTGCCCGGATTCAAGTCCATGATTCCACCAAATCCATCCAAATCCACTATTCCGATCTTCAAAAGACTAGAACACTGCACAAAGGGCACTTCCAACGTATATAAATACCTCCCCAAATGTCCTCATTATTTAAGTCCCACTCTCATTAGCTCCATCATCAAACATCACCATGGCTTACACTAAAATCAACGTTCAGCAAGAAGACCAGGACTTCCAAAAAGAGGTTCAAGAGATCAAACAATGGTGGTCTCAACCTCGTTGGTCCAAGACCAAGAGAATTTACAAGCCAGAAGATATTGCTACAAAGAGATCCTCTCTAAAGATTGAATACCCATCTTCGGTGCAAGCTAAGAAATTGTACAAGTTGTTACAAGAACATGATGCTAATAAAACCACCTCGTTCACTTTTGGTGCCCTGGATCCTATTCACGTCACTCAAATGGCCAAGTATTTGGATACTGTCTATGTCTCCGGATGGCAATCATCGTCCACTGCGTCCACTTCAAATGAACCATCTCCAGATTTAGCTGATTATCCTTACGATACTGTTCCAAACAAGGTTGAACATTTATGGTTTGCTCAATTGTTTCACGACAGAAAACAACGTGAAGAACGTTTGAACCTATCTGTGGAGGAGCGTGCTAAATTACCATACACGGATTTCTTGAGACCTATTGTGGCTGATGCAGACACTGGACATGGTGGTATCACTGCAATCATCAAGTTGACGAAACTGTTTGTCGAGAGAGGTGCTGCTGGTATCCATATTGAAGATCAAGCTCCAGGTACCAAGAAGTGTGGTCATATGGCTGGGAAAGTTTTGGTGCCAATTCAAGAACACATCAATCGTCTTGTTGCCATTAGAGCCTCTGCAGATATCTTGGGCTCGGATTTGGTTGTTGTTGCTAGAACAGATTCAGAAGCTGCCACTTTGATCACCTCGACAATTGACCATAGAGATCATTACTTCATTGTTGGTGCTACGAATCCAGATGTTGGTGATTTGGCCCAATTGCAATACGAGGCTGAATCCAAGGGGATTTATGGTGCTGAGTTGCAAAAAATTGAAGATGAATGGACCCAAAAGGCTGGTTTGAAATTGTTCCACGAGGCTGTTATCGATGAGATTAATTCTGGTTCTTATTCAAATAAGGAATCTTTGATTGAGCAATTCCAATCTCAGGTTAATCCATTATCACAAACTTCGAATAAAGAGGCTCGTGTACTCGCCAAAAAAATCTTGGGTAAAGACATCTATTTCAACTGGGATGCTCCAAAAGTTCGTGAAGGTTATTATCGTTATGATGGTGGTACTCAATGTGCCGTGAACCGTGGTCGTTCATATGCTCCATACGCGGATATGATTTGGATGGAGTCCAAACTCCCAGATTATAACCAAGCTGTTGAATTTGCCACTGGTGTCAAGGCCAAATATCCAGATCAATGGTTGGCCTATAACTTGTCTCCATCTTTCAACTGGAACAAGGCCATGTCTCCAGAAGACCAGGAGACTTATATTGCCAAGTTGGCCAAATTGGGATACGTTTGGCAATTTATCACGTTGGCAGGTTTACATACTACGGCATTGGCTGTTGATAATTTCGCAAGAGATTATTCCAAGATTGGTATGAGAGCCTATGGACAAAATGTTCAACAACCAGAAATCACTAGTGGTGTGGAGGTTGTTAAGCATCAGAAATGGTCCGGTGCTGAATATATCGATAACTTGTTGAAGACTGTTACTGGTGGGATAAGTTCCACTGCTGCTATGGGTGCTGGTGTCACTGAGGATCAATTTAAAGAGAATAAAAAACTGTGAATTGATACAATACAACTACAGAATGAATCTCTCTTGATGGGATAAGATTTATATGTATAAAAGATTGAATTGTATATTAGCATTTTCTAAATATTTAACTGTAGGTTATTAGCTTTTCAAGTACCATTCTGCAACATCCTTAAGTTCTTTGGAAGCAAATTTGAAAGACATACATCCTGCAACAACAATTGCAATGATGTTGAGTATATCAGCAACATATCTCAGCGCTGCTTTTTTGCAGCCTGAGATTATCAAACAGCGTTTTGCAAGGTTGATGGTGGATTGCTCATGACTTTCATGTCTTAGCGCCAATATGATATTGTACATAACGCATGCTCCTTTCAAAAAGCTCACATTTGAAAATCCGAAAACTATGGTACTCATAATGATGCACACTATTCTTACAAGAAAAAACATAAATACCTCTTGCTGTGTCAACTTGTTATCTTCTTCCTCGTGTTCATTCTGGCCTGGACGAGATGCAGGGTCTTCTTGATCAACGTCAGACCACTTGTCTGCTGTATGGTTGTGGCTCATCATGAGAGTAGTTTTTGAAATAGCCGCCCAGTGAACATGATGTTAGGTCTCCAGAAATTGAGGAATCACCTGCTTTTATACCAAAAATTAATGGAGTACGTGATATTTCTTTGACACATAAGCGTCAAGAGCACTATCTGCTATATGAAGAGTCCATCACCAAGGAAACTACAGATTGTTCTGTTATTTAATCACTGGTGAATACTCAATCCGTGTATTAAGCAGGTGAGTATTGAGGAGGCTGCAGGTCAGGCTCAAGCTCATATAAACCAGCTACAAGCTTAGGGTATCCTGGGTATAACACCAAACGAGAATTCAGATGATTCAGTACTGAATCAACATCTATCATCGTGGAAACTTTCACCTCTTCTTTGAATACTAAAAGTGTGTCATACTGTTTGGTAAATTCCCTTCCAGATAAATGTGAAAATCCAAAAAGCAAAATGTTATCATAACGAGCTTCATGAAATATAATGTCTCGCTCTTTAAACTTGACTCCACCTTCAATCATATTGAGTAAACTCTCCAATATATTCTTAATTGGAAATGTTTGCCCTATTGCTTTTGAAGCTAAAACAAACCCAATTTTAGCCATATCCTCATAATTTTGTAATAAGGTGCTTGATCCTTCGACATTTTTGTACCGTTCACAAAGGGTATGTTGAGTTGAATTTACTTCATAGAGATCATTTAAAATTCGCTTCAAGGCCATACAAGTGTCAACATTTTCCATTTTATAATAATAACAATTCACAAAGCTTTCTTCAGCAGTACCGTTCCTCACTAGATTGTATGGGTTTCTATCACTTATTTGGAAATAACACACTTTTCCTAGTTTTTCTGTGCCATATTTGATTTCAGCCTTGTCAGTGCTGATACGGTTGCCATTTTGAAGAATCTTTGTCTTTGAATTAGCTGAACACCAAGATGATAGTCGATCTGGCATATCAAGTGTGACATCTTTTATCTTCACGACGCTTCGAAAACGTGATTCATCTGTATTCATCTTTTTAGTCCTTTATTTGTCAACATTATAGATGTAAAGTGATGTTTTATTAGTTGAAATGTCTCACTATTTATAAAATTGTTGATATAGATGGAAATGAGAAGTTTATTAAAAAATGATTTGCACCACTATCCTCTGTATACTTCAGCTGGAAAAACCCCCGTATTAACTCAATTTGTTTTTCTTTTCAAGTTTAGACGTTTTCAACTATTTAGGCGGGAGTATGGTTTAGTTTTGGTGAAACATCCATGAAGCGTCTTATCTTAGGTGACTACCGAGCAGCAGCTGGTGTTGACTCTGTGTTTCGAGTCCAATGTCATACTGGTGAATGTTTCGAGGTAAGTTAATTGAAGGATGAATTTGTGTAATCAGCTTAGAAGCGTTGTTGAGCTATCGTATTTAAATAGCCAGATACCATTAAGTTGCTAACTACATTTAATAATGTTTTTAAAAATGAATTGTCCCATCAACCGTTAATTCTATGTATATTAAATCAAGAGTCTAGCAATTCCATAAATATATTCCCGTCTTTAAATTATGGCTCATTTCATAGCGTTTGAGTTTCTATAGTGGTTTGTCGCAAATGATGCATTCAAGCTCT
>JAJMFN010000084.1:0-14322 GCA_030574735.1 Hansenula sydowiorum
ATATCAACGTGATTTGTCAAGAAGACTTATCACAGGCACAACTAATGATATCAGGTTGGAAAAGGAATTACTGTTGAAGATTCAAGACGAAGTTGGTCAAGAGCAATGTAAGCCATTGGTCACAATGTTTGACGATATTGATATTAGTGAAGATCTTTGTGAAAGATTCAAAAGGCAGCTACCTTCTAAAGAGCGTGAGGATTATAAAAACTTTACTCCACTTGTTCTAAACTCAAAAGCTTGGCCTGCTCCGAAATCTACAATAAACATTCCTGATGAACTGAAACTTCAACTGACAAGGTTTCAGAAATTTTATTTACAAAGAAATGAAAAAAAGAAATTGAATTGGAGTCCAGCTCTGAGTTATATGACAATTCTAGCTCATTTCAAGAAAGGAAATAAAGAGCTACATGTGAGCACATACCAAGGGATTTTGCTTTTATTGTTAAATGAACATGATGAATTGGCATTTGATGAAATGAAAGATTTGTCCGGTCTTGATTCTAGAAGTCTTTCGGGTATCTTACATTCATTAACCATGGGTAAATATAAGATATTGGTTAAGCAATCTAATGGATCATATGCGGTTAATGATGATTTTGAAGACCGCAGAAGAGTTATTAAAGTTAAACAAATTCAAATGAAGTTGAAAAATGGAGAAGAGGAAGAGGACGCTTTCATGCAAGACAATGATGAGACTATTTTCAAATCCGATAAGGATGAGACTATAAGAGCATTTATTGTTAGAAATATGAAAGCCGAGGAAGCTATCAATCATGAAGAGTTGGTGAAGAAAGTTGTTGAAGAATACATAATTGATGTATTGGATGTGAAGAGAAATATTCAAGTATTGTTGGATGGGGAATATATCTCAAGAGAAGGTACTGAAACGTACAAGTACATTCCTTAATAATTTAATTGTATTATAATTTTATACCTGACGAGCTTACGAATAATTGATATTAGTTTATACTAATATACAAAAACATACATATTTATATTTAATTAGTCCTTGTATTTCAATATTTATAACAAAGATTGTTCTCTAACCATAAACAGTTCTTATAACACAAATTTTCAAATAATCAACACAATTATAAATCATTCAGCTTCGAAAATATCATTAACATGATGAATCAACTCTTCAACCAACTTTCCTTGATAACTCATATCACTTGCATTGAAATCCTCCTTAGGGAAAAGATTTGGACCCCAAATAATACCTAAGTTTCTTGAATTCATTAAATTGATCTCTTGTTTAGAAACAACTTTACTCAAATGGAAAATTAAACTTCTCAAAGTCCAATACGATCCATCAGGCAAATCATAAACTACTTGATGGATCCTTTTCAATCTCAATTCCGGTTCAGGGATTTTGATATACTCCAAAAATTTAGCACTGGCTTCATTTGTTAATAGAGCTTCTGGTAAGGAACTGAAGTATAATTTTAGTAATGATGCAACAGCGTATATATCGCCATCTGATATAGAGTTTGGATTTGGCAGAATGAGCTTTATATTACTTGGGTCTTTATCAATCAAGTCTCTAAAAGAATGTACAGTGGAAACATTACCACTTGTTCTATAAATACCTTCTTTCTCTAAACCATATTTATCAATGACATAAATACACTGACGAACAATGGATGGTACCATCTCACCTTCAAATTCAATAAGATCTGATATTGGTGTACCAAAAGTTTTGAAATTAGAAGCAACACCAGGTGGTAATGGGACGTTATCATTATTGATCACAGAAATTGGTCTTGGCCCACTCATCATAGAGCTTTTGAAAGATTGATTGTCATCGATATATGGCGAAGAAGCGGCTGTACTTGTGGCAGTCTTGGAATCCAGTGTAGGATTCTTGAATATGTTGTTTGATGATCCCAAACTTGGACTTGGAGCTGAAGAGAAAGGTGATTCGTTATGAGTGGAGATCTTACGACCTGTGGGCATTGTGTTGTTATTAGCAGCACTGTTTACTTGATTGAAACTTCTAACTTTAATTGACCCACTGCTTGTCGATGGGGTAATTGAAGGATGTTGTCTATAGTCAACTGGGATTAATTGTTTGTTTGGTGCAGTACCGGTGCTTTTCAAAATATATTGGTACAAATCACGTTCATTATTGATTGATGCAGCTATGCTTTTTATGGATTGTATGTCTTTCCCAGAGATTGGATTGACACTTAATCCGGTATTCAATATATTTTCCTCTACTTTTGAAGCATATTTTTGTAGTTGAACACTCATGGCTAAATCAATTTCAATCACCAAATTTTTCAAATTTTTGGCAGTTGATGGTCTAAAAGTGTTTAAAAACACACTTCTTAATCCTGTGGAAGTTGCAACTTTTTGCCTATAGTCTGCATCTGCGGTTTCGAGTTTTCTCTGAAGTATTTCCTCTTGTTCTGTGGTGGTTTTGGAACCTTTCAAAGTGAATGTCTTCTTAGAAGGATCTGTTGTTTTCAATCTTTCCAACTCTAAACAGAACCCATCGTATTTATTCTTGGCCTTTTCTGCACTCGATATAGCATCAGTTACTTCCTTCTCTTTTCTTCTGAAGTTCTCTTTAGTCATTTTTCTTGATTTAGCTATAGCTGAACCTAATGACACGAGTTCATCGTGCATACTATGTAAACTTCTGCTAAAATTGGATCCATGTTGGGCAACTCTTTCATCCAACTTCACAATCTTATCAAGATTGATTACGAAGGAATCACTTTTCAAAGCTGCTGAATTTTTCAAAACTTCTTGTGTAGACTTGGAGATTTTCTTCAAATGCTCAAAGTGATCATCTTCCAGGATAGCCTTCCTTCTAATGAATTTGGCAAACTCCTCACAGGTCAGTACACTTCTTTTCAATCTTACTAGAAGCGCATCAATCGCACCATCAGAGCTCAACACCTTAACAATTTTATCTTCATCCAATAGTTCTGGGGATGAAGCTGGCTCGATCTTTGGCTCGTTATCTTGGGAAACAGGCTGGGTATTAATATCTTGTCTTGGAGTGATTAGATCATCTGTAGGCAACGGTTGACTACCTTGAGAAGACTGTGATGCTACTCTCGATTTGGACTCGGGTGTTTGTGACATTGTCCTTTTAAAATGTGGATATTATCTCTTCCTCAATGTATGGAATGTGTTTCCATCTGATCAGTGATTTGGCTTATTTACCTCTAAACACAAAATTCCCGAGCGCGATCAGGGATCAATTCCGACTTCTAAACTAGAAAACCGAACGCGAAAAAATAACGAGCTTGACTGCCGTATTGGGTAACAAGTGGAAGCTACATCTGTATTAAATCAACATATTTTCAAATAAATATAGGGCATACTACTTAAGCAATCATTTCTTCTTTGAGTCATCTTCCAAGTTTATGTGATTCCCATTATATGTCAGGCGGTCGTCACTATCTCCATCGTTCAAAGTTCTGATCCGGCTAGATTGACTAGAGTTCATTCTCAGTAAGGATGCTGGCAATTCTGTTCTCGCTGGTAGTTCAGGTCCTTGTAGGCCATTTTGCGGTGAGGCTGGTCTTGGTACCTGATCCAAATTCAAATTCAAGTTCAAAGCTGAAGGGTGTAATAAATCAAGCCTGTTTGTTTCGGTGGGTTCATTAAAATTTCTTGGAGTTGGTGCCGGTGATGCATACGACGAGGAGACCGGAGAAGCAGGGTCAATCGCATCATCATCTTCCTCAATTGAATCACTAACTCTATTATCTTCGGCACTATCGCTAACTCTTTGTCCTTGGTCTCCATACCATAATGATGATAAACTACCAAACACTTTGGAAAAAATACCACCACGGGATGCATTGCTAGTTGTTCCGGCCCCATTATAAGCCGTAGCATATGTATTGAAAGGTTTCAAGATTAACGCAGAACGAGGTGTTAGCTCCAGGCTTTCCAACGTTTTTTCTTCATCAGTAACACCAAAGGTAGCTCTTGGAATGGTCCTGTGGAAACAATAGGGCTCTTCGCTATCAGTTCTATTTTCATCAATCCATTTACGAACATCATCCAAAGTATCATTGATACTAAATTCATGCCTTAATGAACTTCCATCAAGCAAACGGATGGATAATGCACAAACGAGACTTGTGGATTGTCTTTCAACACGTATGTTGTTTCGTAATGATTGATTTTCAGTGAGTATTTCATCAATTTTAGCATCGTCCAGAACTTCGTCTTGATTTGATAATCTTCTCTGTCTTTCTCTTTCTTCATTCTTTCTGCGCTCATTTAGTTTCCTTTCGTCTTGATCAGCTTTGAGCAATCTCCTAACTCGTTCCCGATCATCTTTTTCTTGCTGTCTTTTTTTCAATTGTTCTTCTTTGTATTTTTTGGCAGCCATCTCGGCAGCTTCCTCTTTCATGCTTCTATATTCTCTTTTGGAACCAGTTCTGCCTGATGATGATGATATACTTGGGCTCTGTGAGAGGGAAGGTGATAGTGCTGGTGTTGGGATACTTGAGTAGCTTGTATTTGGCGAGGATGTTGGGTGTTGGGCTGTCTGTAGATTATTTTGTTGTTGAATTGGTGTTGGATGTGTCTGTTGTTGTGGAGCTGGAGCTGGTGTTGGCGTTGAAGAATGTGAAGCTGTTGGTTCAGAAACCGTGGACGGAATTAAAACTTTCTCCATTCTTTCCTTGAACGACTCTTGATCTACATCACCATGTATTATATCCAAGATAGCAGACACTTTGATACAATAAAAGCTGGGTATGATTACATTCGGAAAGATCTGTTCGAAAAGAGCAAACTGCGTGGTGTCTTTCACTAGCTTTAAGGCAACAGCATTATCAGATATCAGCTTGATTGTATCGTCTGTCAAAAGATTTCCAATCCATTCTTTAGATGTTCCTGATTCATCAGTGTTGAAAACTATCAAAGGTTTATTCTGTGCCACTGAAGTCGTAACAGCCGTCTCAACAGTGGAGATGAAGACACTGTCCAAATTTGCCATCATGGAATGTTATATCTTATGGTATTCCGCGTTTACAAGCCTCTGTTTCTCACTTGTGGACCTTGAAGACCAATAGCTCTGCTTTCCACCGGTGAAATAAACAGTAACGGGGTCCTGTTGGTGTCCTTTGAGCTATTCCTGCGGTATTCTTCAATTCAAATGTTAGTTTGATTTTGACTTTTGACGGTTCCAAATCGCGCCGAAAAACACCCGCTTAGGAAATTGTCCCAATGAGGAAAAACATACCGCGAAGTGCGAAATAAATTTATCTACAGCTTTCAATAATCTCCAAACTGACGTTTCAATTAATCTTCTGAGTACTATTAGTAGTTTTTCTCCTCCAGGTATACTGCTTCTCTACTCAAGACAGTGATTCTCTTGAAGAATTTTCTCCATTCCAATGGATCACCTTTGGTCTTGACAAATTCAACAGTCTTCAATTTCAATTCGTCAACTTGAGAAATCTTGATACTTCCTCTCATTGAAATTTTTCTTCTATCAATCGTATGGACCGTAATATGGATCGGATGTTTCCCCAAAGTTGAATCGCTTACTGGTTTGCGATCGAACCCTGCCGTAGGTACGCCAATTCTATTCAGTGCAGATAATAAGATTGGGATCAATGATTCAACAGGCAACACTGAAAAGAATCTGGTAAGTCTCTCTGCAAATTGGAACTGCGGCAATTCACACGAGCCAAATTTACTTTTGTCCTTGGAAAATTGTAGGATGGCAGGATCTTTAGATATAGCTTTGAATATACTCTCTCTTTCTGAATCCTGCTTTGTTGCAGCTTGAACTTTGCTGAAGTCCGAATAAACTTGTTGTGAGGCAGAAATCCTACTGAATGGATCGTTATCGTCATCGTCAATCATAGCAGCGATATCAACGACCGGTTGAGTAGAGATGAAGTGATCTTGTATCGAATCATACTTATCTTCGTTATTTGAACTTGAGAGATATTGCTCATCAGAAAGGCCAATGTGCATTTTTTCAAGAAGCTTAGTGGTAAGTAGCACTGGATCTTTACATTGACCATCATCTCTAGAGAATGAATTGTCACGATTCACCCAGACATGCTTCCTTATTTGATCAATCTTACCTCTTTTGTCCGGTGTCGTCTTAAGGATTAACCTCATCAATGATAGCACCAAAGGTGAGAATTTGTTCCAAGGTGGTGTAAGAATTTTTCCATCGTTTACAACGAAATTCTTAAAAAAGATATCTCTAGTTGTCGGTTCTTCCCAAGGAGTCTCACCAGTCAAAAGAACAAATAGTACAACACCACAAGACCAAACATCTGCTATCTCCGGATTATAACCTTTAGAACTTGCAATTTCTGGTGCCATATATGGTGGAGATCCACATGGTGTGTTACATAGTCTAGTTGACCCATCTGATTGTCTTCTGAATACAGCAGCAAGTCCAAAATCAGCTAACTTCAAATTTCCCTGACCATCTAATAAAATGTTTTCTGGCTTGATATCACGATGAGCAATACCTTTTGAATGTACAAAGTCAATTGCATTTATAAGTTGTTTGAAATAGAAATGCGCAATTTCCTCATCAACACCTAGATCTGGTTCAATTTTATCGAACAAATCACCACCGGGTGCAAGCTCCATTGCGATGTATAGCCAGTTTCTATCCGAACCAAAATCAAGTAGCTTTATTATATTTGGATGCCCCGAACATGTTTTATGAAGCATCACTTCTTTTCCTATATCATCATCGGATAAACCATGACGATGGCACATTTTTCTATGAATGAATTTAACAGCAAATACCTTTTTGTGTTGGAAATGGGCTAGTTTAACACTAAGCCTTTGGTTAGTATTAAGTCAATCAAGCAGTACTATCCGGATCAACTCACATAGCAAATGAACCTTGCCCGATTGTATTACCCAATTCGATCTTACTGATCTTTGGTAGTGGATCGATTTGAGATAGTCTGAAATTAGCAGCCATTGTGATGATGTATTTAGTTAAAGAGTTAAGGATAGTATAAGAGCTTTGAAGTTGAAAAGTTTAAATTGAACGGTTTGACAGTATAAATTTCGTGTTGTTTGTTTGTTTTTAACCTTCCGGATTTGGTCGTAATAGTATATGAAGAGTAAAAACCCTTTTCACCTCCCAATTAGGAAGTCTACCCCTAGGATCTATAAAGCCTAATTTCTGACGTTAGAATGCTTCCGAAACTCATCTTCACCAAATCTTGGAAAAGCATCGATTTTAAGCCCATTGAGGTCAAGTGAAGAGCCGGGATTTTCCTGTCAATCATACCGCATTGTCAATTGAGACCACTGGAACAGTCGTATATGCAAGAAAATGAGTTTATCAGCTGAAGAAGCAAAGAATTTGACACAATCCTATAACGAAAATAGTCGGCCAGTTCCTCCAGTTCCTCAACCTAAAAGAAAAGAACCCATAGATTACGATGAAACATCTTCAATATCGAATGTAAGGAGATCCAATCCAAAACTACAACCTTTGACTCAAAGTGAAGTGAAAAACTTGAAGAAGAATGGGAGACATAGTATCCAAGCACTGCCCACAGTACCATCTACAACCAGCTCCGATTCACTCACAAGACAACATTCACATGGATCAAATGGTGATCGTAGGTCGTCAGTCTTTAGAAGTGCAAGCTTTTTCAAAAGTGGTGATAAACCATCAGTGAGAGAATCGTCTCCTAATACTCAAGCGTTTTGGAAGTATCATATCTTGGAATTCGGGAATGGTTTATATCTAACCACAAATCCCGACTCGAAACATATGTATTGTCGAAATGCACCTGGTTACTACGTTGAGACACTCTATCCTACCCTCAAATCTGGAAGAAAAGATACTTCAGGAAGAAACGGATTCAAGTTGGTATTCAAAAATCAGATAGATGGCGATGTTTTCCTAACTGTTACGAAAAATGGAGATGAGTATGAGATTGATCTTTTGAGAAGATATTTCCTTGGAAAAGATGGAACATTGGACATAATAGATTCTGACGTGAAAAGCTATCACGAAAACACCAGAACTGTGGATATTCAAGAGTTGAAAGGGAGCTTTGTAGAGCCTCACTTGAGTTTGAAAAGACATGAGGTGTTAGACTTCAATAAAAACAAATGGTACCTTGGATCGATACCACAATATAAGAGTGCTACAAAGCTGAAAAACAAAAGATATTTATTTTTCCATGAACCAAGGGGTAAAGTGTTGGCATGCTTCAGACCACAAGAGATGAGAGCCAAAAAGAAATTAATCAAAAGATTCAACAGATCATTACAATCTGGTTCAAATAATTTTTATTACGAGGATGGTGACTCGTCTTCCGAAATGTCAGTGTCAAATGATGCCATATATTATTCTCCTGGTGATGGTGTTTATCAACAGGACCCGCCTGATGATTCTCCAAATGATGCTAAGTTGGGTTGGATCACCATTTATGATGATTATCAAATTTTGAAAACTCCAGGGATGTGGGAAATGACTTTGAGTTTCACTTTGGCTATGGGCTTTGCTCAAATTCTTGAGGAAAACCATGAAATAAATAAGTTTAATTGAAAGCTTGGTTAGCCAAAGGCTCTTTATGATCTTTCTGTTTCTCTGTCTCTTTGATTTCTGTGGGTGACAATCCCATGTTTGATAGTCTTTCAGATAGTTCTTGTTCTTCTTTGGAATCGTTGTTCTGGGTCTCCTTTTGAGCTTTATCATGGGCTAATAATTCTTCAAACTCTGCTTCAATATCACCATCGTCAACCTGTGGGTTGAGACGATGCAACTCTGAGGTGATATCGTCCGTTTTGGTATTTTGTTCTTCAAGACTGTTCATCAATTTTTCAACCTTTTCAACACCACCAATTTGTTTGTTCAACTCACTTAACAAAGAAGTACCGTTTTCCAAGGCTTTCAAAAGCTGAACATTGCTGGACGATTCATCGATCTTGTACAAGACTGAATCTAACTTATTAACAAGAGACAATTGTGTTGCCAATGACTTCTCTGCAAGTTTCTTAGATCTCAACAAATTCAATGAAACGTCTTTGTTGTTCTTTTTTTGTAAACTTTCTTTTAATTTACGAGAAACAATATCGACTTTAGCTTGTATTTCATCAGTCTTTGCATTCAAGGTTCCTAAAGTTGTCTTTATTTCCACGATAGCAATATCTTCATCTGTGATTTCTTCTTTGCCCAACTTCACTATTGTGCCATCAGTTCTTAGTTTATCCGTATCTCTTCCAAGATAGATCAATAATATTTCATAATCAAGATCTGTGAGCTTTATCTCGCTTCCCCCTGTTGATATTTTCAAGCCATCCAAATACTCTTTGAACTCTGCTTTAGCAAAGACTGATTTTGATTGAGTCAAAGATCCCTCAAATACCCCGTTGAATTCGAGCTCTTTAGTATACGCTTCAAGAATCTTCTTTGATATGAACGCGTCTGATTTCAAATTGTGCTTACTGTCCCCAACTTTGTAAGAAGTATTCATCAAGAACCGGTTGACTGCCCAGCTGAGTGCAGGCCTAACCCAGCGTCTAGTGTAAATGCTGTCTGGTCTCACTTTATACTGTTGTAGTGGGATAAGATCACCGTTTGCTATAAGTTCTTCTAACACGATGTATAATGAGATTGGCTTCCCATACTCAGCTAGTGTGAGGTCTTCCATCAAGTGATCTGTTTTGAGGATGAATGCGTCTTTAAAAGAGTGAAATTGGAAGAACGTATCAACTAATGATTTCCAGGCGATGAGATTGGCTTCATACCCTTCAGGATTAACGTCTTTCAACTTTGCGAAATCTGAATAAAGGGAGTATAGTCTTGACTTGGTGAACAACGAGTGATTCAGAACAACGTCTCGAGGAGCCGACATGGTTCCTTGCTACCAAATTCTAAGCTGGTATGTGGCGCTAAAAGCTGAGAGTTCAGTTGTTGTTTACGTTAAATTTTTTTGACAGATTTTTTTGTAACACCAAAAGATCAACTGTTTTTGCCTTTTTGCCTCCGCTCAATCAACAGTTTCTATTTCGCTTGAACAACTTTTAACACAGGCTGATATAGAGAAAATGAGCGACGATAGAGTCCATTCTTTGGTGCAGAAGCTACGGGCTCATTTGGAGAAGGTCAATGGCGCTGAAGTGGAAGAGTTGGATGAGAGGCTTCTGGAGGACTTCATCTCGCTGATGCAAGTTGACAAATCGCTACGTCTTCAGAAGGACGAGATCAAGTCGTTACTGGTGGAGGTGGTGAACGTATTGCATAATGACAAGCTCACCATAGACTACAACAAAGTGATTGAAGCGCTTGATGCTGCTTTACTAGAGCTTGATTTTGAAAGTGTGATGGAGCTGTTCAAGTTGGATTTAATAATAGAGGCCCTAAAGTCGCATAACGAAAATCTTCAAGTATTAGCACTGAAAGTAGCATCAAAAGCAAGTCCCCCAGATATCCTCTCTAACACTGAGATTATTCCGATCTTTGTTGCGCTTTTAGCTGATGAAGCTACCTCTGTGAAGGTGGTGAATGAGATTGAAAAATCGTTGAGTTTCTTAACAAGAGGTGACTTAATCAGAAGGAGATTGCTGAGTGGGAACGTTGAGGCAGATCTCTTCAGAGTCAAAAACTCGAAAAGTACCACTGTCAGAACCAGGTTGTTGGATCTTTTAATTCTTGTACTTCCTTTAGTTCAAGAACAGGAGCTAAATCCTTCACTATATGAATTCACAGACTTCACTGAAAATGGTGATATTCTGTTCACATTGAGTCTCGTACAGTTTTACACGGGTGTACTAGATGTTGTTGACTCGTCCTTAAACAAGAGCTGGCTGCTAGAAAGAATATCTAATCAAATTGATACTATTGGAAGGCTTTATAAGGACAGATTTGAAAACTCTGATATTGAGTATTTTGCCCTTGCAGAAATATCACTGTTCTTCAAAAAGCTCTCTTTTGTCTCTTCAAAAAGATTGAATGAGTTGGAAAAAAATTATGTTCACCTATCAAAGAAAGATGACTTTTTACTCGCTTCATTGAACCCATCATATTTAGCCACTTATCATGTTTCTGTTTTGAAAGAATTGAAGTTGACGGCACAAACCATTCCAATATTCAGAAATCTCATCACTGATGAATCTGCTTTTGAAATCGTGAAGAATGAAATCACGAGTGATAATCTATTGAGGTTACCATATTTAGAATTAGTGGCTGTTTTATCGAAATTGTCGCAATATGATTATAGCGCCAAATATCTCCTCCTGGACCTTCCACAAGTCATGAACAAGATTATTCAACATGGGAGCATAGTCGAGCCAGAAAGTTTGAGGTTAAGACAAGAAACATTAGGAAATTTACTTCAAAAGTCTGATGCCGATTTGGATATTTGGAAACAGCATTTACTAAATGAGTGGTACAAGATCACCAATGGGCGTTCTCCACAAATACAGGCCATAGTGCAGGATGACGCCCGCCAATAAATTACCTTCAACCATTGTTCATATCAAAACATTAATCTATCATGAATCAGTCCTGACTTGATATGTAGCTCTACTTTGAATTTTTACGCGAGTGATTACATAATAATTTTCAATTATTGTTGACGTATAAACTTTCAGATCCGCATCAAAGTCTATTCATTCTTTTGACGTATCTATCATGGAGCAAAAGTTGGTTAAAATGACCTCACTAAAAGATAGGAAACAAGCATTTGTCTCAGGCCTTAGTGGGGGTGAGATCTCAGAAATCAATGCCGTTACATCAATTGCCCTAAATGCTTATTTCTCGTGGAGTTTGATCAACAAATATACCGATCTATTCAAACCAGGGAAAAAATGGGAACTTGGAAGCCTTTTGATAGATTTTTGGTTGAACTGGGCTGGTATTTTACTTTCAACGACATTGTATTCGGATAGACCAGTATATTTGGCTCTTTTGATACTAGTTCCAGCTGTAACATTCAGTGTATTCTTTGGGAAGAAAGTGGAAAAGACAAAACAATCAACCAGGCTACAGTCACCGGAACTGACTGCTAAAACATACCTACCCAAGAAGCCATTCATCACAGCTTATAGAGGAGGGATGTTGGTCGTCACTGCTATTGCAATTTTGGCTGTTGATTTTCAAATATTTCCAAGAAGATTTGCCAAAGTTGAAACATGGGGAACATCACTTATGGATCTTGGTGTTGGGTCATTTGTCTTTTCAATGGGTATTGTCTCTACGAGAAGTGTTCTTTTGGAAAGATTTAATCAGACCAAAGTCTCTTATGTTGCTAAGGCTTGGAAATCAATAACCAGTAGCGTCAGTGTTCTGGCGTTGGGATTTTTGAGATTGTTCTTTGTGAAAAATCTAGATTATCAAGAACATGTTTCTGAATATGGTGTACATTGGAACTTTTTCGTCACACTGGTTTTAGTTGGGCCAATTGTGATCTTTTTGGATCCAATTTTCAAAGTTGTTCCACGCTCAATCGTCTCCTTGATTATTTCATTGACGTATGAATACTTCATCGTTCACAAAGAAGGATTTTTAAATTATTTACTTCTTGCCCCAAGAACTGATTTCATAAGCTCCAACAAAGAAGGTATTTTTTCTCTTTTCGGTTACCTCGCAATTTTTTTGGCTGGTCAATCTACAGGATTTTACGTCCTGCCTTCTGTCAGTTCCAAATACAATCTATTTGTTCCAAGCACGAAGGAAGAAATCAAAGCTACAGCATCATCAAAACCTACCACGTTTCAAAAACTAACTACAGTCTCTCCTATTACGGGCTTGCTTATATGGTCTGCTGTTTATGGGGCAGCCTTCCACCTTGTCTCTACAAGCCACGATTATTCAGTTTCAAGAAGACTGGCAAACCTACCATATGTCTTATGGGTGTGCACATACAATACGGCATCCTTGACACTTTACGCTTTGACTGACAAATTTTTGAATAGTCCTGGTGCTGAGTATTCCGAACAAGTTCCATTAAGTTTAGAGTCATTCAACTCCAATGGGATGATCTTATTCTTGATTTCCAACGTCTCAACAGGCCTGGTAAATATGACCATCAATACTTTGGATGCATCCACAATTACCAGTTTACTTGTCCTGTTTGGCTATTCAATTTTCATTGCATTTGTATCTGTTTACCTATACAGCAGAAATATTTTCATCAAAATTTAGACCGTTTCAGGAAATCAAGGGGAGGTAATTAGGGAAATAATTAACATTCAAATAGTCAATCATTATATAGTACATGCACTAAACTTTGTAGGGAGACATTTGTCATTTTATCAATCAAATCCGGATCTGTGCGACTCAGATATATTGTAGTTTCGAGCACATTGTTTATCGCAGCCAAAACGGAATTCCTTTTGGCACCATAAGGCTCGGCTTTTTAAGTTGTACTGAATAGAGTTAGATATGCTTTACTACTGGCGTACATATGTAAGTTTTGCTGAAAAAAGACTCAACAAAATACACGTAAACCGAGAATGTCTTCTTTCTACGATTCTTAGCTTCATACTTTACATGTGTGAATTGGAAGTATATAACCTGACAACACAGCACTGAAGTACGTCTATTTCAAAGTGGAAGCTCAGTCAGTACCTTCATAACTATAAAATGTCCCATTGTAATCCTTGGTCAATTTTTTCGAGCCGTTATTGACAATATCAGAACCACTTTTTAATGGAGTAATGGTGATACTTTCAAGGTGCTCTTTGAAATCCGGGAAGTTGAAGACGGCGTTATTTAACCAATCTTCACCCATATCTGTTGAGACAAGACCAGGGTGTAAAGATAACACAGTATAGCCTTCCCCTTTGAGCTCAGCGCTCAAACTTAACATGGTGAAGTTGAGAGCCGCTTTGGTTTGACCATATGCTGCAGTGAGAAATGGAACAAAGTTGGTGAAAGAGGCAACTGCACTGTATGTATAAACCAATTGTTTGGTATCTTTCTTGTCCAAGTATTTCTTAACAGCTTTGGTGACTTCAATTGGTCCCACGACATTTGTGAGATGATGATCTTGCCAAACACTCTTGGAAGTATCTAAAACATTATCACCGGAGTAGGCAATTGCAGCATTGGAAAGAAACAAATCAATACCTTCTTTTGCGACCTCTTGTAGTTGTGCATCGAGCTTGTCAATCGACTCTTGAGAAAAGAGATCCAAGGTGACAGCATGAACGTTTGCATTCTCTGAGACTAGCTTGTTCAAATTATTGGCCCTGGATAAATCAGGACCAGATCCAATATCAACATTTGAAGGCTTTTGTGATAGTTGTTTGGCAATTTGGAACCCAATACCACGAGTGGCACCGGTGATGAAGTAGACGGTTTTTTTGGTCTGACATATTTTACTAAAGAAA
>JAJMFN010000085.1:0-14225 GCA_030574735.1 Hansenula sydowiorum
GAGAAGAAAGCTGCTGAATTGAAAAGAAGAGAAAAAATGCTGAAAGGTGGTGGGTTTGGATTCATCAAGAAAGAAAACACTTCAACTGATTTATCCTCTATAATTAACCAATCTCCTTGAAACACTGCAAATAGCTGAAAACAGCTACTACAAATCAAAACATAAATGAACGATATTTTTTTTTTCTGCTGCTGCTATGCGATCTGTACTCTTACTTGAAAATGTGTTATATATAGATTCAATCAAATTAAACGACCCATCATATCAACTTGTCTGTATGTTGAAAGAAACACTTGGAAATTTTGTTATTTCTGGCGTGACTAAACTCTCCACACCAAAACTTTTCAAAACACCTCTTATGATCCCTGTGGGTATCCAAAGATATGGTTTGGATTTGGATATGGTATCTTCATAATCTAGCGGACTATCAAATCTATTGAAAATTTTAAAACTATTATCAATAAGGACAAATGTTCCTCTATGATTTGTTCGAAGATTATCCATTTGTTTGCCATATATTAATTTCCAAACGTCTCTGCACACAAACTTCATTATATTCAGTAGTTCAAGATTCTTCAATATTTCATTATTTGAATTTTTATAGATCAAGATCTCTGCAAGTCTCAGCCCAATGCTGTAACCATATTGCTCAACTTTATAATAGACATCCTCGCTGTTAAAGTATTCACTATCAAACACTTCAACACCACCGGCAGATGGCCCTTCGAGAGCTAATGATTCAACTTTTTTTTCAACAGATGATGTATCATCGATTGGTTTGGATTGTTCTTCTGTTGTCCTTATTGCTAATGGAACAATTTCATTCAGTAGTAGATCAAAACATGTTGAGTTGACAAATGATGTGGCTTTCTCTGCATCCATTGTACTCAATCAGTTCCCTAATGTGTCACAACCAGATCAATTGTGATGATAAGTAATGACAAGTACCAACTGTTAATGATTAATGTCTAGGTCAACACCAAACTAACTTCTGATTGTGTTTCCTAGTGCAGAATGGAATCGCGAGCCAGCAGAAAAAAAACAGAGGCAGCGGCCCGCGGTACAGTGTGGAGTCACCCTACTGCTGAATAAGCAAGACTTTCACCGCGATTTTTCAGCGATTTAATAACTTTAAATTAATCCGATGTAGTGTAACGGCTAGCACGGTCCGCTTTCACCGGGCAAACCGGGGTTCGACTCCCCGCATCGGAACTTATTTTTTTGCCTACAATTTTTTAGCGCACAATGCACATATAGGTAAACAAAGTGTTCTTTCAGCATTGTCTTTTATAAAAATATAGCTCTTGTTTTTAGAATCTACAGAAGGCTCTTGTATTAATGATATATTCTTTGAAAATCGAAAATGTTTCGCGAGAAAAAGGGTGATTACATAATCTTTACAAGCTGGTTTTGACATCTAAACAATCATACTTCTTAAGCTCTTTTGGTAGATAAGCTCCTCAAGTCCTCAGGAACTTTCAAAGAAGATGAGTGCTGCAGTTGCCGAGGAGTCCAAGGTGGAACCACACACCTCACAATATATCGAGAATGAGAAACTCGTGAATGAAGAATTCAAGATATGGAAGAAGACCGTTCCTTTGTTATATGATACTATTCAAACTTATGTTCAAGATTCTCCATCTCTGACGATTGAAACTTTGCCGGAAGTTGAACTATCAAGTGATCAAAATGAGGTTGAAGTGAAGTTCTTGATAGGTACCTATGCTAATTCACCAGATGCTTCGAATTTTTTGAAGTTATCCTCGGTTAAATTACCATCAACTTTAACACCAGATTTTAAGAAATCAGTTCCAATTCCAACAGGTCCTTCACTTTTCCCAAAGCTTCAACTTTTACAGAAATGGTCACACCCTAATGAAGTCAACAAAGCTAGATATAACAAACATAACAATAAAATTGCTACATTCACCAAGACTGGTGATATAAAAATTTGGGTTTTTAAAAACAAAGAAGCTATACACACTTTGAAATTTCATAAAAAAGATGGTTTTGGGTTAGAATGGGGGATCAATAACGAACTGCTATTGACTGGCGCCGAGGATGCACAAATCGCTCTCTGGGACTTGTCCAACTCAACAGATTCACCTCTCAAAACGTATAACATTCATGATTCAATCGTTAATGATTTTTCATGGAACCATCAAATCCCAACATTATTTGGTTCTGTTAGTGACGATCGTTCAGTTCAATTCGTCGATGTTAGAAGTGATGACACTACAAATTCGTTGATTAGGATCCCTGATGCTCATAAAGATGTTATTAATGCGATTGAATTTAACCCTTCTTTATCAAATGTCTTCGTTACTGGTTCTGCAGATAATTTGATTTCTGTTTGGGATTTAAGAAACCCTGTCACACCAGTTAGACAATTATACGGTCATAATAATGCTATTTCACAGTTGAAATTCAACCCAGAAAACCCAAGTTTATTGGCATCATCATCGAATGATCGCAGAATTTTGATTTGGGACTTAAACAAATTGAATGAGGATTTTGATGTTGATGACTACATCAAAAACGAAGACGATGACCCAACACTAGTCTTTGTTCATGGTGGTCATACTTCAAGAATTTCAGAATTCTCTTGGTTACCAGGTGTCAATAACACTATAATAAGTTCTGGCGAAGATAGCCTTATACAAATTTGGAAACCGCATTTTGAAGAGGAGGAGGAAGAAGAAGAGGAGGAAGAAGGAGATCAAGAACAAGAAGAGCAAGAACAAGAAGAAGGAGTGGGCAAGAAGGAAGAGGAAAAATCACAAGATAAGGATGCCGTTATTGAAGAAGAGAAAAAAGAGGAGAATGATAATTGAAATCATGTGTAGAAGTACGTTGTGCAATTATATTAGTTGAGCACGTTGTTTATTGTACTATTATCATCAATTTTATTTGTGTTCCTATAAATGCAAAATTTTTATTAAAAACTACACTATATGAAGTTGTAGTGCTCTATTATACAAAATGCAAATGTTGTGTGTGGGTCCATTCAATAAATCCTCATGTGAATATTTAACAATGCCAAATGAACAAAAGTTCACACTTTCCTTTCGAAAAAATCAATTTTCAAAGTTTTGATGATTTTTTGTTTGATTTCTGCGTTTTTGTTCATTTTCTTATCAATATCCCGAAGCTTTAAATCAATATCATCATTAATGATACTTAACCAACCGTTATGTTTTTGACATTTTTTACGATCATTGAAACAGAATGTAGTTTCATTATTATCCTCCTCTAAGAATTTTTCATAGAGTTGTTTCAAATTGTCAATGTCATTAGATATCAGTTGAGATTCTTCGAATTTATTATTTTCAAATTTATCATCATTAAATATCAAATCGTATCCACATAGATCGATTTTTTTAGGTTTCTTCTTACTTGTCCCTGGGTCAGCCTCGGCTGTTAATGTTTCATTCAACTTCTTGATATTTTCCCTACTCTTCAACAAAATCTTTTTCTTGTTCAGATTTATCTCCTTCTCACTCTTCAGTATCTCTATGGAATCAGTAATATCAACAACTCTAGGGTCTTTATCCAAGTCAATATTCGGCACATCAGGTATGTTATCACCCAAGTTCTTGAACTGATCTATATTTTGGGAGATCCTCACCATATCACCAAGCTGGTCCTTCGTTAATGCACTTGGCTGATCTTTTTGATTGCTCAGTTGAACATTCACCATGTTCGATATATATTGTAAACCATGCTCTTTGGAACAATATTTGGATTTATTCTCAAATATTGGCTTAAAACATCCTTCTAACCTGCATTTCCTTTTCCATAAAGTGGCACCTTTACCATCCAGTTCACAGTAAGGACAATAATAATTGGCAATCATCTCTTTATATTTCAAATTGATTTTCATACATTTGAAATGATACCAATCATCACAACCATCACATCCCACCATTAACTCCCCATAATCAGGCTTCCGACATATACAAAACACTTCTTCACTGTTATCATTATAGAGCTTTGTTGATTTTGGAGGTAAGTTGGGGTATTTTGTGTCTTTTATATACTGTCTATCGAAAACAGGATTGTCGTTTGACATATTCTTATTCTTTTGATACTTTGACGCGCTTGATTTGATTCTTCTCTTCTTATTCTTCTGTGGCGACTCTTCAACAGTACTTTCTGCGGACAAGCTTCTCTCAGTATCTTCGTCAGACTCTATTGTCATAACTTGTAGCCCAATAGCTATACAAAATACGTAGAGCTTTTCAAAACTGTCCGTACGTCTTGATATTCTTCCACTGTTAATTCTTATTAAGATGATTTTTTTTGAAAGATGCGCGAATTGGTTTTAGGATTTATAATTACCGTGAAAAGTGACAGAAGAAAAGTTATAAACTTGTATTTGACATAAACGTATAAATAAAATAAGTGCAAGGGCCGAGTATGTACACTGCAGCCTCATTGGATTAGTATAGAATTCGAACAAAATCAAGCCCCGGTAAACAAAAAAAACACAGAAGATTCAACGCCATTTCCCTTTATTATCATTATCATTGTTTTTCTGCCCAGTGATGGCATTTTTATTTCTTTGGAATGCCAAAATTCCATCAATCTTATTCAAAGCAAGTTCCAAAAGCTCTTTACGTTGCTGTAGTTCAATATGTCTTTTGATCTTTGGATCTTCTTTGGCAAACTCCTCTATTTGTTCTTCAGTTAGATTTGCATTTAGTCTTGAATCTAACTCTCTTGGAAATTTATAGAAAAAATCTGTCAATAGTTCAACATTCAAGAACAACACTGCTGTTGTTGTTAATTTTTCACTAACAACATTTAAAAACACTTCTGGACATTTGAATTTATTATCTTTTGATTTACATGAATTGGATTTTAATGCCTTCAATCTCAAATTCAAAATCGTAGTACGATCTCTTAAAAATTGACCTTCACGACCTCTATCCAATAAAACCTTGGAGAATCCCAAAGTTTCTTCATGATTTTTACCGCCTTCATCCAAGTATTTGATAACTTGAGATAATTTCCGGCCACCAATTGAAGTTTTCAATGTGTTCATAGTATCGTTTACTTGTTGTAGTTCCTCTTTTAATAGATGTATAGCATGCTCTCTTGAAATGGTCCATTCTCGATCTTCAACATCAACTTCGTATTTATATGGTTTGATACAATTTTCAACTTGATCAGCAGTGGAAAAATATCTCGAATTTAAAACACTTTGTGCAGCTTCTTTAACAGCTTCTTTAGCCAACGGATGATTTCTTAGTTGTGTACCATTGACGATATTTTCAATTTCTGAAACAATAGCATTGGTAATCAACAATGTTGATAATCTACCAACACCTAATTTTGTGAGGGAACTTGTTGTAAATTCAACTTTTTTCAGCCAGTATGGATCTTCTTTAGTCATTTCATTCAATTGAGTTAGATTTTCAATTAAAACTTGTGGAGAGATCTCAGTGGAGTTATATTTATTCCAATATCTTGCAGCTAATAAATCCAAAACTTTTTGATCGAATTCATTTTTCAAAATTGAGCGTAATTCTGATCTACCGAAATGTTCATTGAATTCTTTAACAGCCAATTTCAAAGTATCGACATTTTCAGCAAGATATGTCTTTGGGGTTAATTGACGATCGTTGAACTCTACTTTGAACTTATAAGCAGTTTCATCCAGCTCCTGTTGAACCAAAGTGGCAGTTGGTGCTAATGACATTGACATTGTTCTTTCCAAAACTTTGATCAATTTTTTCTTAAGGGTTCTGGTTGAAACATTACAATGACCAAAATCCTGTTTATTAGCTCTCAAATATTGGTATTCAAAATTTTGTTGTGCAACAAATGCATCATGACCAACACTTTTCCTGAATAACGATTTGGAAGGAGCTTTAGTAATGACACCAACATAACCCATTTTCAATGGATATTTTTTATTCAAAAGAATATCTCTAGCAATATGAGGTTCGACCAAATCCAACTTGGTAATAACACCAATAGTACGTTCACCTTTTGGATCAGCAATTTTACTTGCTCTCAAAGCGGCACTATTGGCTAAATCAACATCGGCTGAAGAAATCGCTAGAATAACATTTGGTGATTCCAAATATTTATCACATAATTCCCTAATTCTTGATTTTAGTACAGTTGGTTGATCAGCAGCTTCGATTTGAATATATCCTGGCAAGTCAACCAATGATAGATCAGGTATCGTTGGTGATCTGATGGTCAATTGAATCGGATCACTTGAAATAGCTTCGGTAGGTGGAACTGCCATGTTTAAATCAAATAAGATTTTTTGCACTTCTGAGAAATCAGTCAAGTTGTACATTTTCAAAGCAGGGAAATCAGCGGTTTCTGCTGCTGTGTTTGGAGTATTGACTAAAGTCAATTCAATTGGTCTTCTAGTAACCATGTTTGAACCTTTTGGCAAGAATTCTTGACCGACTATTGACTCCAAAACCGATGATTTACCAGATGATTGTGACCCAATAACCACAATTGATGGAAGTTTCAAATTTTCGGATGATCTATCAATTTCTTGTAGAAGTGTTCTGATTTCAATCATTTGTCTCGTAAGACTTAATATTTGATCATCTGTGGTATCATCTTCTGGTTGTTCATCATCTTCTTGATCAATCAATTCTTCTTTCTCCTCTTCTTCTTCCTTCGCCTGCGTTTCCTCTTCATCTTGTGAATTTATACCAGCGATTGCAGCAGCAGTACCAGCAGCAGCAGCAGAGTCTCCCCCATTACCACCACCACCACCACCTCCAGCACCACCGCTAGCGCCTTCAGCAGAGCCTCCAAAGTTCAGGCTATTGAAGAAATTGGATGCCTTATCGTATGCGTCGCCTCCAAAATCCTTGATTTGATTCAATCTATCTGTTGTGTAATTTGAAGCTTCTTCAACCTTATAAGCAACATAACTCCCTGCAGCAGCTACACCCCCACCAAGGTAAGCTGGACCTTTGATAGCTTTACCAAGGAATTTTGGAATCGAAGTGAAAGAGAACGGTCTGTGTAGGGCAAATCCACTGACATTTTTGTGTAAGATCTTAGCAGAACTTGACATCAACAATGGGGAATTTGATAAGAATCGTTTGTTCAGAATTGAGTAATTGTGCTTCAAGACAAACAAAGGAGACACTCTGAACTGTTTCATGAGAGCCCTTATCGAGCTGGCACCACCATGGAGTGGTCTCATCTTGGATCTATGGACAACGGTTCCTGAACAAGGCCTTTTTTGCTTCAATTTCTGGGATGTTTAGTCTATATGTTATTTTTTTTTACCTTAGGAAAAGTGGCGACATATAAATTTATTTCCGCGATGTTCAGCAGAGATTTGGTGGTAAAATTGGTCGGTAGTGGTTCGATGCAAAGAACAAAGTAGCTACGATATACAGTTTCTAATAGAATAATGTTGGATTAGTATACAGAGATCCTCCTGAAAGTCCAGTGGACTTTTTAATTTGGGGGAAATTTCGATGATTTGTAGTGATTTGAGAGTGCAAGATAGTGGATCATGAAATAATGAGTTTGATTTCATGGTTCTTTCAACAACTTGATGGGTAGAGGCATGGAGTGGTTATGTGATGTGTGTTGATTATAATACAGGTGTGGATTGCGGTAGTATCTAGTTTGGAACAACCTCTCTCTTTTCCAATGGGTTGTAACGCAAGAACTTTTCAATAAGATCGACGTGGGTCAAGATCATTCTTCTGCAACAGTATCTCTTCAACTTCAACTTGTCCAAGGCATCACCTTCAGTGGTGGCGTCCTCTTGTAAAAGAGACAAGTAGGCTTCCCATTTGTCACCAACAACCTATTTGATGTTAGAATACTGATCCATCATCATCAGAACACTCGCAAACTCAGCAGCCACGGCAGCTTCTGGAGTGCTTCAACTTGGATACGTACCTTCCCACACGAGAAACAACGGACCGGAACAATCATTTTGGCGTCTGTCTAGAACTCTGGTAGCTTCTCACTGCTGAAACCGAGACCTCTTCATCGTTAAAGTTGTTTTCCTAATGGCTTTAAAATTTTCCCATATAAACTGAAGCCCGGGTCACACCTGTGGAAAAAAAAATTAAAAATTGGCTTTACATACTTTTAAAAATTTTAAGTATGCGATGAGCTAGACAAAGTGTGAGCATTTGGAGGTATTTGTGGCTCTAAGTTAAAATATGTCTGACGATTACAGATTATCGCTGGTCTCTGGTGGACAGCCCTTACCCGTGGGTGCCACTTTCACAGCGGATGGACGCCATTATATCGTGCCTTTCAACAATCAGCTGAAAGTGTACTTCATCTCTACAAGACAATGCATAAGATCTCTCAAGTTCAACAAGTCGAACAAGATCGTGCTAGACGATCTAATTGATTTGAAGCTGGACTCGCAAGACCAAAGCCTGGTGTGGGCTTTCTTGTCAAATGGTGAAGTGTTGATAATAAATTGGAAAGAGAAACTGTCTAATCCTGTCATCAAGAGCTTCAAGTTAGACAAAAACAAAGATGATTCCCTATTGAAAGTGATTTCTTTCAAAAATGGAACATTCACTGTGATAACGGGGAAAGTTTCAAATAGACCTCATACCAGAAACATCATCCAATACAAGTTACAATCAGATGCATACGAACCAGAAACATTATCTGTGGTGAGAAACGTCATATTAATCTCCATCTCTAAAGATCTTTCCAAAGTCGCTTTTGCAAGTAAGACTAAAGAGCAAAGAGTGTTCACCATAATAGATCTTTCCTCTCCAGAAGAGAAGAAAACAATCGTGTTCCCCTACAAGTCATATATTAGTGCATTAGCCGTTTCTAACGACGGTACAATAGCTGCTGGTACTTCTACCGGTGTTATCCATTTAGTTTATGAACATAGTACAAGAATTTTAAAATGGCATATTGATCAAGTTAATGCATTATCATTTTCTAGAGATTCGAATTATTTGTTATCAGGAGGGTTAGAAAGAGTTTTGGTTTTTTGGCAATTGGATACAGAAAAGCAACAGTTCTTACCAAGATTAAATGGTGAAATTGAATTTATTGATTCACAACATGAAGAATATTACAGTTTGACTTTAAGATTAGATAATCAAGAACATTATGAAATCTTGTTATTATCATCTTTGGATTTACAATCGAGATTATCAGTTGCAGGACCAAGACAAGATTTCACATCAGATTTAAATAATGTGAAAAAATTGCATAAATCATACCAAAAACAAACAAGTACCGATGTCACCAAGTTGAAATATGATTTCACAAGTTTTTTCAAAATTCATCCAACAACTAAGCAGTTATATTTCATTAATGGTTCGAATTTACAAGTTTTTGATTTTTTCAAGAATGAACAGTATTCTATCCAAAAAATCGCAGATACTTTACAAATTGGTAAAGTTAAATCTGAAAACAGATTATTAGATCCAATTGTCAAACGTTTTGCATTCACAAATGACGGGAAATGGTTGGCCACAGTGGAAGAGCATCATCATGGAGAATTAGATAACTTGTTATCGAAAAATGATTTGACTTATGTTTTGAAAATTTGGAGATTTGTCGAATCACAAACCAAAGGTGCCCAAGCCACCGTACAACATTCATGGGAACTAATCACCAAAATCATAAATCCACATGGACAGCATATCCCTATCATATCTATCATTTCTGCACCAACTTCATATTTCGGCGGTGTTGCATTTTTAAGTGCCGATAACAACGGTGGTGTAAGGTTATGGAGATCAAACGGCAGTGGAGATCATGTGAGTTGGTCATTGAGAAAATTGAAACCAAGTAGTAATATTTATTCAAATTCTGTCAGTTTGGCTTGGTCCACGGATTCAAGTTTGATCTTTTTGGGATTTGAAGATACAGTCATCCCAATTGATGTCAACACATTTGAAGAGATTGAAAATTCAGAAACCGAGGTGTTGCACAATATTGCAGGGTCTAGAATAAAATCGTTGGATATAGTTGATAATAACTTGGTCATTTTGTCCAAGACCACTCTAAAATGTGTCAATTTATTGGATCTACAAGAAAATGATTTAGTGTTAAGTGTCAACCAACCTAAAAACGGTGAAAATTTGATAACAATAAACCATATAAAGAATTTAATTGCCGTTGCAGTGAATTTTTACAACTTGGAACAAAAAAAGCTCAATTCCAAAATCTTTGTTTTCAAACCAACTTCCAAAATTCCAGTCTTCATTGGTGATCATGATGATTATGTCACTTCAATCGAATGGAACAATGACAACGATTTCATTTTCATTGATATCAAATCAAGAATCGGGATCGTATCCAACTCCAAGATTGAAAACGAACAAGAGGCAACACAATTGAACTATGCTCAAGAAATGAGTATCTTGTTACAAAATGCCCAATCGTCAAGTGAGATCTATAGATCACAAAAGGAGAACGAAGAAGTCGACGATACCGATGGGATCAATGGTCACACTAAACTACTGGATATCAACTCATTCAGCAACCTATATGAAAACTTGGATAGTATTCAACTGGAAACTTTGTTTGATCGTGTGATGCAAGTCATGAACTGAGTGGAAAGCGTATATAGAATTTAATACTACGATCAGCTGTATACAATAAGCATCATCTGCACCATGTAAATAGACATGTAGTCTTCTACTCCTTCGTTGTTTGCATCATCCTCGTTCTTTAAAGCTCTGGAGACACACCAAACTCCGCATCAAGACTCAATAAATACGTTCAATTTGACTCATGAGCCAGGGCTTAACGGATTAACTATGGTACATGGCACCCTGATATGGAAATAATAATGTAGCAGCATAGCCATGTCACACTACGCCATAAATCTCCCAAAATTCTTTCAAGTACATAGTCCATTTCTTCCTACTGTCCATTACAACTGATATTCGGTTCAGTTGTTTATGAGTTCAGAAGCGTTGATAGCACCGTCACACCAATACAACTTTTCTTCCGTAAGCTGGGAGAAAAAATCTATCGGAAACATTGTTTAGTATACGATTAACAGTGGATCTTCAACATTGATAAGAACTCTGTCCACCAGTCACCAGTCACCACTGAAAAGCATTGGACAATATGTCTCCTAACGAGCCTGTGATCAAGTCCCTTCTGGACACGGATCTCTACAAGATCACAATGCATGCTGCTGTCCACAAGAACTTTAGCGATGCAGTTGTGTCCTACAACTTCACCAACAGAACTCCAAACAAGAAGCTAAGCGATCAGGCATTAGAGTGGTTGAAAGCTCAAATTGCATTACTAGGTGATCTAAGGTTCACTGATGAGGAAATAGCATACTTGAAAAAGGCTGTTCCTTACTTACCAGATGATTATTTGCAATATCTAGTCACTTTTAAGTTGAATCCTAAGGAACAAGTCAAAGTCATTGTGGAACAAGATAACACTTTGGATCTAAAAGTCCATGGTTCCTGGGAAGAAACTATCCTTTATGAGATACCATTGCTAGCCTTGATATCAGAAGCTTACTTCAGATTTGTTGACACCGATTGGAACTTAGACGGTCAAGTTGAGAAAATCCAGGGTAAAGCTGCAAAGTTGATAAGTAATCAAATCTCATTTTCAGAGTTTGGTACTAGAAGAAGAAGATCTTATGAAGTTCAGAGAACCATTGTGAAAGGAATTGTCGACTATAACAATACTTTGCCTAAAGAAGAGCAAAATTATTTTTCTGGGACTTCAAATGTGCTGTTCGCTAAGGAGTTTGATCTGAGACCAATTGGAACCATTGCCCATGAATGGATGATGGGTATTGCATCGATCACCAACGACTACACCAATGCTAATTTCAACGCTATTAAATACTGGGTTGATACGTTTGGACCAGCAAATGCTGGTTTGGCATTGACTGATACTTTTGGTACTCAAAGTTTCTTGAAAATTTTCAAAGCCCCATATTCTGACTACTACACTGGTGTCAGACAAGATTCTGGTGATCCATTGGTTTATGCTGAAAGTATTGCCAACCACTACCTCAACACTTTGGGCTTGCCAAAATTCTCAAAGACTATTTGCTTTTCAGATTCATTGGACGCTGATAAATCAATCCTATACAAGAAAAAAGCTGATCAAGTTGGATTGAAATCCATTTTCGGTATAGGTACAAATTTCACAAACGATTTCCAAAACGCCTCTACAGGTGCCAAGTCAGAACCTCTGAACATCGTCATCAAAATTTCAGAAGCTAATGGTAATCCATCTATAAAGATCAGTGATAATTTGGGTAAAAACACTGGTGATGCTGAAACTGTTAAAAGAGTGAAACAGGAGCTAGGGTATGAGGAAAAATCATGGGTTGGCGGAGACGAATCACGTAGATGGTGAACCGACTCAAAGTAAGCAATAGATAAAGTGATTAATAAATGATAAAGTGATTGACTGAATTGTAGTTTCCTATACAATAGTTTATATGTGGTGTGTGGATGTTAATATTTTTATATACTGGAAAAAGATCACGATAAAATGACATCAAAAGGTTCTTGATTCAATCTGTAAAGATAATCCTGAGTGAACTGTTGCGTTTCAATTAATTGGTTATGGAGCTGAATATCATCACATTGACCAATGTGTTGGATAAGGCCAATGGTTCGGAGCGTGGTGTTGAGCAAAAGTTGGCAGAGAACCAGTTGAAAGAATGGGAGATACAACCGGGTTTCCATTATTTACTTCAAGTATGTGTGACAGCTATATTCTATGAAATCCAGAAACAAAATTACTAACCGTGCAATAGAGCGTTTACATTGACTTATCAGTTCCTTTGCAGACAAGATGGCTAGCCATCATTAACTTGAAAAATGGGATCGATAAATATTGGAGATCATCTAGAAAGAATGCTATTTCTAAAGATGAAAAATCCAGTATAAGATCAAGACTTTTCGAAATGATCGATGAGCCAAATAATCAGTTGATGATTCAGAATGCACAAGCCGTGTCTCGAGTGTGTCGTTTCGACTTCCCATTGGAGTGGCCTACGTTGATTGATGAAATTGAGCCATTGTTGCAAAGAGCATTACACGACGAAAACTTGGTAAAGATGAACAATCTATTGGTATCCTTGAATCAGATCGTCAAATCGTTAGCCATGGCTAAAATCGGAAGAACAAGACCTGCATTTCAGCATAAAATACCTATTCTCACGCCGATAATAATCAAGATATATGTCAAGTTTTATTCCGAATGGACAAGATCCGTTGATATTGCATCAATGGAAGTTGCCTACCTCAGTTTGAAAGTTTTGAGAAGGATCGTTGTTGATGTTTATGAAGCGCCTTACCAATCTGTTGAAACTGTTGAATTTTTGGCATTAACAGTGGAGCATTTCCAAGAGATGAAACAGAAAAATGTTCAATCGGATAGTTTTGATAAATTTTTCAGATGTTATGTTAAAACTTATTATAATTTGGCCAAGGGCAATCCAACAAACTTAATATTGTTTCCTTGTTCAAAGCAAATATTATACTTACTTTTAAGTTTGATACAAAGTGAAGCCGAGGGGATTTATAGATTTGATGGCGAGGATGAAGAAGAAAACGTTTGGGAATTTGTTGTGATCAAATCGTTGCTTATATTTAAGGAATTGATAAACTTTTTGTTCAAAAAAGGTGCTGTTCTAACTCTTAAATCAAAATCCAACAAGGCCGAAGTTGAAAACGCAATCCGTTTATTAACAAATGATTTCTTCACAGAGGATATGATTAAGAATTTGACTGATTTTTTAATTGGGTATTATGTGAAACTAAGGCCTCTTGATATACAAAACTGGGAGTTGGATCCTGAAGAATGGGTCAACGATGAAGTGAATCAGAATTATGAATATAGAATCAGGCAATGCGCTGAGAATTTTTTCCAAGACTTGATGAATAATTTCAAAGATCTATTAGCTCCTTATATTCTGAACAAGATTCAAAATGAAATGAGCTCGTACGAGAGTGCCTCTGTGGATAATATTTTGATCAAGGATTCGATCTTCACCATTTTCCAATTAAGTGCAAATTCTATTTATGAAGTTGTTGATATCAATACGTTATTGGATCAAATTTTCTTCCCAGAAGCGTTGAAGGATGATTTGAAAGAGAGAAATATTTTGAAAAGACGTGTTGGATTATTGGTGAACGAATGGTTGGGTCTTGGAGTTATTAATGACGAAAACATGACCAAGATCTATTCTTTACTGTTGAAATATCTTGATCCTTCGAATACTTTCAATG
>JAJMFN010000086.1:0-13969 GCA_030574735.1 Hansenula sydowiorum
AAATAGATGTTATACTTGTTGTCCTGGTTTAAAATGGTGTAGGTTTGTTTCTTGGCCATGCCCGTGTCTTGATCTTAATGAACAGTGAGTAGTGGTATCGACTCCTCCACGACAAAGATAATTTAGGATATCTGTACAATCTTACTTAAATCATATATATGCCCTACAGTTATCCAAAGTGCCAATTGATTTGAATCCAGATCCCTTTGATGACTTATAATTATGACTATTTACAATTTTTTTTATTTTTCAATACGTCGTCCCTTTTATATATAATATTTACATGTTCCTTTGTACATTGATTATATGAACACGATTTTTTTCCCCTAAACTCTTAATGCAATTGTATTCTGATCATTTTTGTCTACGACCAGTTAGTGGATTTTTCGGATTTCTGTAAACCTTCTTATCAGCTTGCTTTTGTTGTTTTCTATCATTAAACTTATGAACCCAAACATCAATCCTGTCTTCGATTGTAACATCGTTGTTTGCTTCAACAGTACGTGCCTTTTCACTCGCTAGTAATTTTTCCTTCTTGGCTAATTTCCTCTTCTGTACAGCACTTTGTCTGGCTTTTTCCTTCATGAAGTTTTCAATTTTTTCAATCTTGACCTCATTGAACACACTGTTACTCAGAGTTTTACTCTTAGCACCCAATGCCCATAAATCACCAGCATCGGATTTTCTTGCATCATAATAGCTTTGAGCCGATTGTGATTTACTCACAGTCCATTTTTCAAGATTACCTGAAGGACCACAAATAGACATAGTGACATGACCTTTCTTCTTCAAAGGTGGTAACATGATACGAGGCCAGTTTCCAGCATTTTCTCCTTCAACGCCAACTAGATCATCATGGTTGGCAGTCTCGCGTTCCTTTTCGATTTGCTTGATGCTTTCCGCATCACTAGCTGCTCTATGAGCAATCATGTATGAATAAGTGGCTAGTTCATAGTTCTTACCATTTTGTCTCCCACTACCTGTTGAACCTTTGTTTGATCTACCAGCAGTTGGTGACCCCCATTTGGAATGTAAAACTTTCCCTCTTTTCAATTCTAGTGAAAATCTTGGTCGTTCAACTGATTTTTCATAATGACACCAGTTCAATGCTTTACCAGTAGGAGTGGAATAATAATCCGGTCTTAAAGTTTGCAATGGACATTTTTTATGATGTGCACATGGCGCAACAATAGATAAATGGTATGGTTCAAACTCTTCAGGTTCGGCCTCTTCAACCATTTCAGGGCTTAATTTAGCAGCAACTCTTTCAAGTTCTTCCACACTCTCAACACCTAACTCTTTCAACTCTTCTTCAAATTCTAAATCTTCATCTTTTATATTCCCATATTTTTCGTTCATTTCCTTTGCGAATGCTACATCTTCTGAAAGTTTCCCCAAGTTATCCTTACGTTTCCCTTTGGTAGCTTGGTTTTTCAAATAAGGTCTCGGTATTTTACCATTTTCCTTACCAAATTTCTCAGGTCTAACCATTATTTGTCTTGCTCTTGCTGTGATCTCAAATCCTAATGGGTTACCTCTCTCCACTATAACTAGATATCCATTTGGTGATAATGATTTCACTAAAATATCCACATTTTCATCCACCTGGTATGGGAATCTAGATGCATCTTGAATCATTTGATGTGTGGCAATAATCAAGTCATATTTCTTTGTTGGTGATATGTAATCTAAAAGTTTTGTTTTGATCTTAATTTTGTGTGTCTTGATTGCACCGACACGGTAGTCAAGATCTCTTTGAGTGACATCTTCTTCAAGTTCATTTTCCCATTCTTCCTCTTCGTACTGCTCGGCAGCACTCTCATCTTGTTCTCTAATCTCACGAGCTGCTGCATCATCAATCTCTAGCTCTTGTAGATCACCAGTGTATTCATTGAGTTGTCTTGAAAGCAGAATCTTTGCCTTATCCTTCATGCTTTTATCACCCAGTATTATAGAATCTTTAACTTTTGGTTTAAAATCTTCCCCCATTAGCTCATTTAGTGCAATCATACCAGTTGCTGGACCAAATCCAATATCCAACACGCTCTGGGGATTCAGGTCTGGAACTCTTTTCTTCAACTCTCCTAATGATTGAAATATGGATGCATAGTTTTGAATGAACATACTAGCAATGTGTGCATCTGCTTCCATAGCTGATCTAGTAGCTTTGTGGATCTGATCATTATATAACGAGACATAAGCAGCAGAGGCGGCTGTTCTCAACCGTTTAGGCATACGTAACGCTAGTATATGGTTATTGATGGATTCAGAAATCAACGGAGGCACTTTGATTTGATCCCTTGGGGTTCTTGCCTCAACAGTTTTGGGATCAAGTTTAGATTCCACAGAAGTCTCCAATGCATTTATGATATTGCCTTCTTCATCTCTGATAGGTGTTCTCTGGAAAACTTCTTCAAGGTACTGGTCTCTATCGATAACACGGATCTTGGAATCATATTCAGAGTCATCCAGATCATAACTTTGATTCTTTACTATTTGGCCAAAAGCTTCACTTTCTTTTCTGTAGGCAAAAGGCAATGTAGATTTCTCATGGGACAATGCTTTATTAATAGTGATCGGATCTTCAACATATTCCCATATACCACTTGACTTGGATATATTTGATTGGTATCGCACAATTCCTCTCCTTATAGTTGGACTATACCGTATAAATCTAAGCATCTTTAACAAAGTTGAGTGATGTATTATGTAGTATAAGTTGTATTATGTTTAGACAGCTTTTGATTTGATGTTAAATTTTTTCAGATGAGATATTTTCGGACCGGCCACTCACCGTTTAGATTCGAGTGCTGAGTAATCATAATAGTGGATCTTCAAAATCGTTTAATAGTTTTACATTCAAATTTAAAAGTCTTCAATTGCATATTAAAGGACCTAACAATCACTTCAAGTGAATGATTCAAACAATATGATGTATGCTCCCTCTACTCCTTAAAGGGCAAAACACTGCGTCATGATTAAAACACAAACGTAACATTAAAAGTAAAAAAACACTAACTATATAAAATACAAAAGTCGATTAATTTAGTACATAAAGTTCCATGGTCTTACTGTCCCCTTCACTTTCAAAAAGAACCACTTGGTGTAGAAGAATTCAACAACTTCTTTTTCAAATCCAAAACATCTTGCTTGAGCTCATCTCTTTCTTGTTTGTAGATGAACAATTCTGCTTGAAGATCTCTAATTCTCAAGTTATAATGAGCATTTTCGATGTCTTCTTCATCATCGTCTTCAGTTGTATTGAGTTTTGGTGTTTCATGTTGAGCATAATCATTAACAATCGGTGTTGTATTTCTTGATGATTTTCTGTTTGCTCTAAAGATTTTCAATTCATCCAATTCTTGTTGTAATTTCAGTGTAACCTCTTTTTGCTTGTTCAATTCACTTTGGGAAACTTGTAATGCCTTAGAAGTATTCTTGACCGAATGTAAAGAGTGTTTGTAGTTATCCTCGATTCTACTCAACTCAGCAACTTTAGCTCTCAAGACTTCAAGTTCATCTTGTGTTGATTCCAATGAGGTATATTTCCCTTGTAATGATTTATGAGAGGTACTCAACACTTCATTCTCTTTCAACAATTCATCAATTTGTGATCTTAAAGAAGATGTGACTTCATCATCACCATCAGCACCACCTGAAACACCTGAAGAGCCCCCAACAGCACCAAGGCTTCTTGTGCCTGTAGTGCCATCACTATTTGTAGTTAGATATCTACTCAAAAATGAATCCAGTCCAGTATTTAGCTTCTTGATATCACTCTGATTGTCATTCACACCTCTGCTGTTCGATTCATTCAGCTCTTGATGTTTACCTTCCAATAATTGGTATTTATGTTCCAATTCTTGATATTTTAATTTCCAATCATCTTGTTCAGATAACGCTCTTTCATTTTCTTCAATAGTGACGCTCTGTTGTTTGATGATATTATTCAATTTTTGTAAATCAATCAAGTTTGAAGAAAATAAAGGTTCAATTTCATCCAGTTTGGATTTCAGCTGATTATGATTCTTGTTCAAGATTTGATAATCAGTATTTAGTTTGATATGCTTTCTTTTGTAGCTATCTTCATCCAATTCTGGTTCATTCTGTGAAGATGTGCCTAGTTCACGAGTGCCAGAGGCACCAGCACCAGCACCGGCACCAGTTTCCAATTGGTTTTTCAAAGTTGAATTTTCAGCCTCCAATTCTTTAACTTTCAAACTAGCCTCTTTAATTTGTGAAGTGGTTGATACCCTCAACTCATTCAGTTCCTGAGATAATGAGTTGATAACCTTTTTGAACTCCTCCTTATCACCAGACGTGGTACCGACACTGGTTGCACTGGCAGTACTGAAATCTCTTGGACCTGTGAGACCACGGGTAGAGGTCTTTGGTAAATCAGTTGCAGCAGTATTATCTCTTGAATTTAGACCAACATCACTTTGTGATAACGAATCTTTAGGATTCAGGGCAACGTCGCTTCTTGAATTTAGTTCTCTTGTCTTTTCAGGACTTTTCATGGCTGCAACGCTGGCACCAATGGCACCCGCTCCAACAATTCCAGTACCGACCTCAGTCTCACCTATGCCTTGATGTTCACTGACAATGTCTTCGTCATCAACCCTGTCAGCCAAATCAGTGGTAGAATTACCATTGACATACGAATCGAGGAAATCTGAGTTTTTCGCCTCATCGTTCTTGTAGATTTGCGGATTCAGATAATCATCAGCATCCTCAGCCAAACTTGTCTTGGAAGGAGAGGCATTTGGTGTTCTGAAATCATCATTGAATCCACCAGTGGCTTGTCTTGTGGCATCATTTTTGATGTTTCTTTGAGAATACTCTTTCGACTGAACATTTGGTTGTTGTTGTTTAGTATCTCTAACCACACCATCCTCATCACCATATAACCCATTATCATTTGTTGGGAAGGCTCCAGGAACAGAATTTTCAGTCTTGATAGGAGATGGGATTTGTAATGGCAATTCTTCTTCTGGTGACGAGAAGGCTTGACTTTGAACAGGAGGCACGTCCAATCTATTCTTTTGTGGAGTTTTTTGAGAAGCTGGAATACTTTTCTGTTCACGCTGGAAAACATCCTCAGCTGAATATTGGCGTGGGATATGCTGCTTTTGGAAAAGTGGATTTTCAGTCTCATTGGAAGGAGTGCCATTATTGAACTGACCTTCTAGTGGACGCTCATTTTCATTATTTCCAAATTGATGTTGTGCTGCAATTCCTGCAGCACCAATAGCACCACCAGTTGCTGCGCCTGTTGGAATGCCTGGAATACCAGAATTTGAACGAGGAAACGCAGAGTCTGCGCCGTTTGGACCATTGTTGCTTGTTGGTTGACGACCCGTACTACCAGCTCTGACAACACCTGGTGTATGAGAAGCATTGGTAGCGTTAACACCAACTGGAGATTGATTCTGGGATTGACCTTGGCCTTGTTGAGGAGTTTTCTGAGGGGTGAAGATAGACTGTTGATTTGGGAAACGATCTTGAGTAACATGGTTTGGTGTACTATATTGTTGTAATCCGGGGACTAATTTTGATAGATTTGATAAATCTAACAAGTTTAATATTGTACCAACACCATTATCGATATTTGAAACTTCAAGATTTTCACCCAAATTGGCATAGTCTGGTAAATGACCTCCAAGGATCAACAGTTTGTCATTTTTCAAGATGGACAAAGTATGACCATATTTTCCTTGTGGTTCTAATGGGAAATTAGTTGGAAATTTGAACCATGTCTTTGTAATCAAATTCAAAATGTACAACTCTCCAACGGCATCTCCATCAGAATTCTTACCACCATAAACGATTAATAAATCTTTGTAAACAACTGATGCATGTTCTTCAACAGGTCTTGGTTGAGCACCTGATGTTTTGATTTGATCCCATCTTTCCAATTGTGGATCGAAACACCAAATTTCATTACTCAATTTCTTACCTGTAGACCCACCAAATAACCATAATTTGTTATCATAAACATCCATTGTATGATTAGTCAAAGGTGGTGGACGAACATTGTCGACTGGTGAAACCCATTCCCAATGAACATCTGGTCTTCTGAAACTTGATAAATTGAAAACGGCCAAATCGTTAAAAATAACATCATCCAACTGACCACCATACAGATATAATTTTGAATCGAAATTTGTAATGGCAATAACACCAATTGAATGGCCATATCTCCCCGATGGTCTTTTACCAATTGGCTTAGGAACAGTCCAAGCATGAGAATTCATATTGAACAGATATAGATCATTATCAATCTCACCAGCCTCATTAGTAACGGTATCACCACCAAATATGACATATGCATTACCACATAAAGTGGATGCATGACCAACTCTTGGAGCTGGTGAATTATCATATATATCAACTTGAAATGATTGGAATTGACGAGTCTCTGAATCAGGTGTGATGATCCATGTATCACCATAGACAGAAGTGTTATGTAACCCACCCATTATAAAGACTTCACCTTTTTCATTGGCATAACTGGAGGCGGTATGTCTATAGCGAGGAAATGGAGAAATCAACAATTTTGAACGATTCCATGGTGATTTGAATGTGGCACGCTGAGGAGGTGAACCCTGTGGACCCTGGACACCTTGGGGTTGTTGGTTTGACTGTTGTTGCTGTTGTTGTTGAGCAGCCAATGGAGGTAAAGGCTGGCCATATTGAGGTTGTGATTGAGACTGACCAAATTGTTGAGGAGAATTATTGAAAGGATGTGATTGACCTTGACCTTGAGGCTGTTGATTATAGCCTCTTGGTGTTCCCTGAGGGAACCTTTGAGGGGATTTGGCATGGAAATTATTATTTTGATCAAATCCAATTCCAACACCTTGTTGATTCTGATTTTGCCCTGGGGAGTTGAATTGATTTTGCGCTGGAGAATTGAATTGAGAAATTGGATGAGGACCTTGTGATCGTTGCTGCGGTGGTTGATTCGAGTTGCTTGAATAGTTTGAAAAAGTTGGTGAATCATCGCCATTTCCCTGGGTTTGTGAAGTTGGTGAGGAGAATGTTGAATCATTGTTATTTGATCCATTATTAGCATTCCCCTGAGAAGAGGATGAACCTTTCTCTTTTGATTTATGCTTCTTGCCAAACTTGAAAGGGGTCATTTTCCGTCGATGTGCTTTATACCCTACCGACTTGAATTGATCTATCTAGGCTCAATGGAAGGTTGATAGTCTTTTGGCTTGTGGTGAAGAAATGGAATACCAAGTGGTCTCTTTGGCAGCTTTTGATCCAAAATTCTCAAATTGTGAAATTCTGATCCAATCCGGTTCGAGCAGCATTTTTTTGATGATGTGGTTTTTTGACCAAAATAAAGAAAATTGGCTTTAAAATCTGGAGATGAGTATAGAGACTATTGGTACATTTACACACATTTGAAGTGTTTATTATTAATAGTTTATTGTTTGGTATATTTATTTAGGCTGTTTCAAAGATTGCTTACATGGACACTTTATACTTTTGCTGAATATTAAAAATTGCTCGTTGTTATCAAGATCGGAGGCAAATAAACACAGATATCAATCAACAGGTACAAAAGAGTTATAATTGGTCAAAGATGTCAAAATTTGATCAGTTTATTGAGGATTTTGACAAAACGTTAAACAAGGATACATCGACAATAACGAGTTTATCATCCCCCGTCGAGCCTCAGTTTGATGACAATACAAGCTTCCAGAATAATAACAACAACAATACAACGGAAAGAACAGTAAACCACAATCGGCCAGATACTCCAACATTGACATCATCAACAACGGTTTCACCCAAAATTAACAATGTTACCCAATCCACCCCGACCAAACCACGCAAAAATTCAGTCTCATCACATCCATTATCGCCCAATCCATCCAGCTCCAGGAAGAAAGGATTGAACTTGAACATAGCCATGTGTAAAAGCTCCACTTCTCCTCGCACGTCTCCTGAGAAAACCAAGAAACAAACAAAGTCCGGAGAGGATGATATGAACGAAGTGTTGAGGAAGATGGCCACGTCTGAGATACGGATCATTGAATTGAAAGATGAGTTGAAATTAATTCAACAAAGGATTGGGAAAGAAGAGGAAGAATTGGCAAAGCTGAGGAATAAAGTTGTTTTGAATCTGAATCGAAACCAACATAAAAGTCCCCTCAGGAGTCCCTCCAAGAGTGCCGTCAAGAGTCCTGTGAAACCCGGTGCAAATGCTGCTATTCCACCCGTTGCTAATATGAATGGGAATTCCAATTCTTACTGGACAAAACCTATGAATTTATTGAATCAATTCGATCACTTATTACAAAATGAATTTGAAAAATTGGGCAAAGATCAATCACCTAATGATGACGTATTACTGAAGGGTGTTAGTAATTCTCTTTGGGGGTTTGTTAACGATGTGAAGCATGGATTGATGGGGGAAGAAGGGACCAAACCTCAGGAAAAGACAAGTGTTGGGAATGAGGAGGATAAAGATGAAGAGGAGTTGATAGATTTTAGAGATAAGAGTGATGATTAGATTTACTACAGGATTAAATGTATACGTTGCAAATGATCATAAAATTCAGAGAAAATAGTTATATAAATTGTATCTCTCTTATTAATACACTATAGTGTAATTCATCATAAAAGTCATTGGAAAATCCCCTTTAGCTCAGTAGAGCATCTCGAGAACTAAGAGTATATTAAAAATTGGAATCATCATTCTTATAATCATCATAAACATCATCCCACGAATATTGTTCGTCGTGTAATTCACCAATCAACTGTGCAGCCTGGAATGGAGTTTTCAATTCCCCATTGGCAATACCTTCCAAAGGATCCGGTAGGGCATCTGTTCTTGTCAATTTTTCATGAATATCTTCACCTTCTGGGTTTATTAATTTTGTTTCGTCATCGTTTAGTTCAACTTGTCCCTGAGAGACCATATTCATTAATGAGAGGAATTTGGATTGTTTAAACTTGAGAGATGATTGAGTGTTCATCGCATTAACCACTTGCATAGCTGCATTGGCGAAATCGGAATTGTTTCTATTCAACTGTGGTGGTTCCTCTTGTTTTTGTTCTTCAAGACTTGTTTGTTGTAACTCTTGTTCCAACTTCATGAACTCAGATTCTAGTTCCTTGTCCAGATTGGTGGCTAGATCGGTGGATCTATGATGAAGTTCATCATGTTCAGTACGGAATTGTTGAATAGATGCTTGAGTCATGTTTAACCCGGATAATTGGGCTAGGTTTGTGAAAGAACGAGGCGTTGCTATTGATGGTTGTTGTTGTTGTAATGGTTTTTGTTGGAATGCTTGGAAGTCATTAGCCCAAGCACCATTCATTTTCATGTTCATGTTCATGTTCGCTTGATTCATATTGTTCATTTGATTCATGTTGGTTGTATATTGTGGATTGGACTGGGTGAAATCACTAGCCCAAGAGGATTGTTGATGATGATGTTGTTGCTGTTGAGGTTGAGGTTGATGAAACTGGACTGGTTTGTTGAATGCATTGGCAAAGATAGGATTGAACCCATTTTGGAACTGTTGTTGTTGTTGTCTAAACTCCAAATCCAACTGATTCGAATGGTTATTTGATTTGAACGATTCGACACCCTGAGCCAATCTTCTCTGGTGATCCTGATGGAGGGATCTATCCTGGGAAGAGTGCTGGGATAGCTTGTTGAGGGCGTTTGAAGGACCGCAGAGGGACATCTTTGTAGTTGTACAGGTGTATGTTCTATTGTTTGTTGTTTGGCTGTTGATTGTTGATGGCGTTGGTGGTGTAAAAATATCTGGACATGTCACTCAATTTATAAATTTTTACTTTTTTTTTCTGGGGAGGGTGCTTGGTGCTGTACGTTTAACTCCGGGTGGACGAAGGGCGTGTGCCGGGAGTGTCCGGAGTCGTTTTGTTGTTGAGAAGAAGAAGAAAAAGAAGAGAGAATTGTGGTGGTGGTGATTATGGTGAAGAGGAAGAAGGATTGTGTGGTTGTATGGGTGTATGGTTGGTTGGTGTTACTGACTACTGCTAAGCGAAGAAGTACAGCTGTTGTATCATTCCGATTATAGATCATTCTAGATTCTGGAGAGAAAGGGAAAACATCTGATAGTCAAAAAAAGTCTTGTGATTACTATGCACTGACTTTCCCGAAACGGTATCTGTCTGAATGCGGTAAGGGTGACTAATGGTTGTGAGCCAAGTTGTTTTGTGGTGGTTACGAGCACTGAGCCGACTTCTTCTATCCAATGGAAAAAAATACAATCGATGGACCACTGAAGCTCTATGGAGGAAACAAATATACAGCTACTTCTCACTGAAAAGCACAAGACCTGTTGAAATCACAATGGCTCGCTCATTTTACGAAGACGAGGAACACCTGACGCCATTGCCGGGCACAACACAAGCAGCCACAAAGGAAGAAATCGACTCCTTGTCCCCAAGACTAGTTAACGGTACCTCTGTCAGATCTCCTTCCTTTTTGGAATCAAACATCACAACAGTTAGAAACTTTATTAATAATACATTCGCCGCTACTGAATCCTCAGTTGACCAATTAACCACCAATTACCATAAGAAAGAACAACATTTCTCTCAAACCATTGCTCAACTACACGATAGAAATGAAGATTTATTACCAGGCTCAATCTACATCTTGATCGCAACATTAACAGGGTCCATCATCACTCGTCGTTCAAACATACTTTTCAGAGCATTGGCTCCATTGGCACTCGGTGTAACAACGTTCAAACTCGCCCTACCAAACACATTCACAAATTCAACAAGCTTTTTACATAAATTGGAAAATGAAAAATTACCACAATTGACAAATGAGCAGGATAAATTTATTGTCAACGTGGGGAGCTTAGTGAACAAAAGTGGCGATGATATTAACAATGGATTGAAAAAATGGGACCAAGGTGTTATTGACTTGAAAAATGGGATCAAAAAATATGGTGGCCTAAATACTGATGATGTGGTGACGAAAAAATGAAAACCACCGTTCAACTATGAAGTATGATAATTGTATATTCAAAATATAAAGAAAAGTATGATAATTTAGGTTGGAGTGTAGACACAATCGTTAGATGGATAGGCTGAAAGTTTAAAAAGGTTATACACAGCTTTAATACGAATATCCTGACATTGCTGCCATTTCTCAAAGTGTCATCACAAAATCATATAACCACAAAACCAAATCTAACATATCAAGATTACAATACAGAGCGCTAGCTAATTTGAGGTATTGGTTGGATTGGTGCTCTATTAGTTGCCTACCATCCCATTCGATCAGGGCGCTGTGCTGCTTGTGTTTGGTTCAATGGGTCTTTATCCTAATTCGTTATTCACAGATATGAGTGCTTCTGCTAATAAGAATCATGGTCATTCTAGTCTTCCCTTTTATTCCAAAACTAATCATGTGGACCATTCAGATACAGGGGGTAATAATGGGAATAACAATAGGGGTAGGCTGCCTGAGTTGGAAATAGATAATGTGCCTAATACAAGTGCTGGTTTGAATTCTCCTGATAATGACACTAATCATCATAACGATCTCAATCTCAATAGTGATAACGCAACAATCAATTCGAATGCTGACTTGCAGTCTGTCGACGAGAGTATGGGCCCAACATCAAGACCTTTATCGATACATTCAAGATATGATGGACCTCCACAGGGGATTTCTCAATCTTTACCATTGACAACAGCTTCGAATGTTTCCATCAATAGTACAACATCATCTTTCCTTTCAAATCTTTTCGCTGATAAGTTTAGTCATGGAGCTCATAATGGTATGGGTGGATCCGGTCAGCTGTCTTCAAATTCATTGTATTTCAGATTTGGTAAATTGATCAAGCTGGAGAAGAGGAAATTATCAAAACAATTGGATTTAATCAAAGAAATTCAAAATTGGTCAAATATTTTGACAAAACATGAAAATTGTCAATTATTGTTGATGGATTTTATAAAGATGATCGAACTGGAAGTTGAAACTACACAATCACAAATCAAACAAAAGGAAGCAATAATGAGTCAATTGGTTAGTGTAAATAAAAGAGAAAAAAGAACCAATGATTTGAAACTGAAGAGAAATAAAATTCTTGTCAAATTAAGAGAGAATGAAAACAAAGTTGGTGACAGTCCAATCACCACTTTAACTAGAGAAAATTTAGAAGAATTAGAATGTTCACTAGAGATAGTTGAAGATCAATTTACAAGAAGTATAACAGGTGGATTACAAAATTCAATGATTGATTATATCAATAATTTACAATTTCAATCAGTTAAATTCGATGATTTTGCCAAAAAATTTCTTTCACTCCACATTAAAGAAGCTCCAAATCAAGCCGGTACAGCTATACCTCATTCGCCATTATTTAATGGTAACTTGAGTGGGTTCAGTTCTGCAACGACAACAACTAATTCTTCATCAAACTATAACAGCTCCATCAATAACATTTCATCTCTGTCCACAACAAACTCAACGTCAAATCATCAAAATAACAATCAGGGTAGTAATAATTTACAAAGGCTAATCTTCCAAAATAAGTTGAATCATAATAACAATAATATCGCTGGTAATGATAACTCTTCGAGATCAGACCAATTAGCTTCACCTGTGCCAGCCTCTGCTTCCGATCAACGACATCAGTTAGATAAATCAAAATATGTGCCGACTTCTTCAACGCAAATCGGGAAGTACTTGGATAATAGATTCACATCAACATCCACAACTGGGAACAAATATGCACTGGAAAATATTTATTCAAACTCCATGGTCAAAAATGGTAATCTTGAATCTAAAAAGAATAATGAAGGTACAATAGTTAATATATCGAGGTCTGATCTAAGTTCCAATTCTACATCTCTGGTTAATAACAATCAAACAACTTCTTATTATCATGGTATTCAACTGGGTCCTCCGCCTACTGCCTCATCAACAATAGTCAATAACAACATCAAAGAGAAAGATAAAAATGATCAGTCAATTAGTGACAATGAACAAACATCAAATATAATAAATCATTATAGTACACCTGGATCGCTAGGTATAAGATCGATTTCTCAAAGCAATCATCATGAGTGGACATAATATTTATTTCTAGATCAATATATAATACACAAGATGTAATTCTATGAATGTAGAACTATGCAAACAATCTCCTCTATATAAGACAACTATTACAATCAACAACTTCCAATTGACTAGCTAATGAATTAGCTTATTGAACATTTAATTTGGAAAAAAATCTTTTCCCCAATTCATAACTTGAAATCATAATAGCACATGATGGAGCAATCTTCAAAACTCTTGGAACAATCCCAACATATAAGGCACCAAATCCTTCATATTTCCAAATATCAGACATGAATTTAAACATTGAGGCACTTTTTCTTTTATTTTGCCCCATCAAAGAACCAGCATTCGAACTATTTTCAATACTTATTTGTAATCTTGTCTTCCCAACATCAAATGGATTCGTAAACAGTGCTGCAATAGTACCACTAATAGAACCTGAAAGGAACGATTGTAAAAATAAATTATATTCATCATTTTGCATGAAATTTATCCGTTCTTCAAAAGAATGTTTGAAAAATTCATAAGATGCCCAATATATCCCGGAAAAGGGCACATCTCTCCAAAGTGTCAATTCCAACCCTTTGAACAACGCCGAGGGTCCCTTGCTTCGTAATTCCAATACAGCGGTTTTGATTAGATTTCCCAGGGCATTCGAAGTCGTTGCGGTGGATGGCATCGATTGTAACCGAGTCTTGAGAAGTTCAATAGGCGCCACTGACGTCCCTGCCAGCACGCGCGCTATGGACCCACAAAGCAACGGGTTCAGTATGTCATGGGTATGTCTGATGGGGGAATTATCTCGTAGAAGTTCGTATCCTGTGAAATAGACAATGTTGGCAGGTGCGGCCATTAATAACGTGAGGGATAATCCTCTCCATAATGTGGCGG
>JAJMFN010000087.1:0-13955 GCA_030574735.1 Hansenula sydowiorum
TCCAAAGGCTCCGGGAACCTCTCAGGAGGTACCTCTGGGCCGTCGTGTTCAGCTAGGATTGGAATTACGGTCCCACGACCCTTCGTTCGGCTGCAATTCCAATTTTTAGTTTGAACACGATTTAGGGGGGACCCCCGTCGAATTTTTTTTCGAGATTTTCCACTTTTTTGCGATTTGTAGCCTAACCAATAACGATATATCAGATTTGAATCTATAGGAATGTTCCTCTCGTCGCGCTGCATCTTATAAGTAGTTTTCTGATTTTCCCTATATTTTGGCTGGGTTTGTGGCGAATTGTTTGTTTTCCTATATTGTGAAAAGGCCCTTATGGGAAACGGCCATAACTCAATCAATAGTGGTCCGATTCCTTTGATTATTAGCTTGTGGTGTGGAGAATTGGCACATCCAACTTTCTATCACTCCATTGTTGTATTTCGGCATGTATTGGGCTTGCAATTCCACTAATTGTCGCTTCCTTTACGAAAAATAGCGGCTCTCTCAATAACTAGAGTGGAAATCCAATTCAAAAGGTGTCCATCGTGTAGCGCCAGGCCTCATTTACCTATAGGTTCCACTAACTTTCCAGTATTAGCATACCAGAGCTCGCAAAGCATCGCTGAATGAGATCTCAGGATAGTTATATTGTAAATCTCTGTTTAACCTGTTCAATCGTCTCATCAAGAGTGAACTTTGACACAAAACCGTTTTCGTTGAATTCCTGAGACTGTCTTCTTTCTAAAGCAGTTTATATCTCTTCAAAACACCTTCTGGTTGACGAGTAATTCACAAAACAATTCCTTCTCATATCCTTAACTATGCGAAAATCGTCAAACTGTCATCCCTTTGAATAGTCAAATTCGCGACCTTCATTAACAAGCATTTCATCCAGCAAAATTTAATGTAATCAACGCAGCGGTTGCCATTATGAATGATCTTTCCCGTGTAAGGAGTCTGGAACTTCATACCTTCCAGTTTGGGTGAATCCATCATGCAAAGTAACGATGATATTGCCAAATGCCTATTCTCCTCAGTACTATTTCAGTACCATGAAACAAACATCATGCTAAATCTTTGGACACAAAGCGGCACTGCTTATAAAACAAAGCACATCATGTTGAACTCGCCTTCCTGAAACTTTAGCAATCTTGATCTTCACTAAACTCTTTCTAGATGCAAAGATTAACCCGAGTGAAGTCCTAACCAGTCCTTAACTATGGGGAAATGTCAAAAGTGCAACTTTTTTAAAAAAATCAAAAATTTCCAAAAAATCCAAAATCAGCATAAAAGTGCTTCGCGAATCGGTTCTGTGATGCTTTGGACTGTTATAACTCGAAATTGAATGATGATCTGGAATATCTAGAGTATTCAGAGTGTACCCAATATCGAAGAGTTTCTTGTATTTTAGTATTGTATCGATCACGTTCAAACTGGATGTTTTGCATCAGATTGAAATTTTTCTCGCATAGTAAACACCGAGTGAATGCCAAAATTGATCACCTTTGAGATTTCTGGAAGCTATTGTGAAATCAAATAGACTGGGAGTTAATTCCTGGAAGATGATTTTGATATTATCTTTCGGTGGATAATCCACATGTTAGCTCAGCTATGTAGAAATTTGAACGGTTCCCAAAATTCCATTGCATTTTTTACTAGTGTTGCCCACTTTGCCATTCAAAATGTATCACCAATAGACCTAATCTGGGTATTTGGCACATAACACAGTTATCCCGTAAGGGCATTTAATGGTTCTGAGTCTTACTGTGATGTTTAAACTCTGAAGTTATTTCATTTGGATGCTCAAATGATCCAAAGTGTGATATTGACTCGGTTTAAACCCCATTTTACAGAACCAGAAAATCTATCTTGATGCAACCTTTGATACAAATAACTATTTTGTCGTACCACTACTCAATTCATTACAGCTTTGAAATCACCACTTCTCTCATCAATGCGCAAGAACCGGTATTCACTTCCCATACAGTTTGGCATATCTAAATGAACTCCTTGATGTTATTGTTTTCGTAACCTTTTCAAGAACATGATAAACAAATTGTTTTTAACATTCAATCCTGGTGAACTTTGTATCTAGAAGCAGTTAGACTTCTATTAGTATATCGATTGAATGTTTGTTCTCCAATTTCAAGTAGCCTCAAGCTCCTTATAGTTGACAATCTTATCCATAATGAAGTATCAGGCCATATGAGTAAACTTCGAAAACAATTATTAGATAAACAAACACATTCGTGTTAAAATAAATAACTACTTAAACTTTTCAAATATGCAAAACTTTTAACTTATATAAAACATCAAATTTACATGGTAACATTCTAACTAACTAAAGGGGATTTTAAATCATTTTTTCATGTCAGCAGCGATCAAAGTACCGTCAACTTCACTTTGGGCTTGAACTCTTTCTTGTTCCACACTCATTTTTTGACTTACAACAGCGTCTAATTCTGGAGAATCAAGTGTTGTCAAATTATTGTGTTGACTCATTTCTAGGAATTCTTGTTTGAGCTTTGCTTCTTTTTCAATTCTTTCTTCATTCATAACAATGTGTAAATTTCTATAGATCCACAAAAAGGCAAAAGCGGAGATGAATCCAGCAACAGCAGTTGCAACAAATGGCCAAATTAACCATGGATCAACTAAAGCACCGGTACAAGCTTCAGAAATGGCTGCAGAAACGGATTGCATGAAGAGGAAAATAGCCATGACTAAACCTTTCATATTCTCTGGTGCTCTTGTATAGGCGATTTCATAAGCAGCTGTATTGGCAAAACATTCAGATGAAGCAGCAAGGACGTAAAGGACAGTTTCAACCCAAACAGAAATTGGGGAAACACCAGTTCCCACATCACATTCGGTAGCATAATAACCACATGGAGAAGTTTCATAAACTTTCCATTGAATAACAGCACCAGCAACCGATGCAAATGAACAAATGACAAACCCAGTAAACATTCTATAAACTGGGGTGAAGTTGATTTTCCATTTTCTTAACAATGGGTAAAGACCATAATCTAGGATAGGAATGAAGATGATGATGGTTAAAGGATTGAAATTGTTGATCAAATCATTTGGAACACCATTTGTAGTCATGGAGTTAGCTTGAGAGTTTTGAATACCACCAATACCAACATCATTGATGTTATAGATGATGAAGAATAAAAAGATTTTACAAGCATCAATGGTTATCTTGACATCTTGAACGAAATCATCTGTCCAGTGAACTTTCTTCTTGCCGGTTTTGGTAACAGCATCTAATTTTTCTTGTTCACCTCTTGCAGCAATGTTTGAAGGTTTGGCATAATCCCAAAAAATTGATTGTTTTAATCTTTTAATCCAACCACCATGCATACAGAATCTCCAAACTCTACTAGCATCAGCCATGATGGAAATACCACTTGGAATTTCCTTTTTCAATCTTGGAGTTAACATCAACAATACAGGAATCATAATAGCATATAAAATACCTGGAATCAAATAAGCCAACCAAAAACCAATTTTCTTAGCAGAATAAGAAGTAGCAAGTGATAAGAACCCACCGGCATTAACAGACCAATAAAAGAATAGAGTCATTCTTTCCAAAGTGGCTTCTCTACTAATAATTACTTTTTGACCGTTTTTCTTAGTAACAACGACATCACGAGAATGTTCATATTGATCATATAACAATGGTAATAGATTTGGCTTAATGAACCCAGTACCAATGGCAAGTAAAAGGATTGCAATAATTGTTGGAGCCAAGGCTTTACCGCCAGAAATAACAGAAGGAATGGCAGCAATGATCAAGACGATATGAGAAATGGCACCGATCCAAACACCATACCAAATTGTTTTAACTCTACCCAATTTTTTATCAGAGATATAACCACCATATAATGGAGTCAAATAGGCCAAAAAGGTTAATAGAAGAGTGATTGCTGAAGCAACTTGTAAACCCAGTCCTAAAGCACCAGCGTTTTGTTGATCACCAGATGGAGGTGCACCAGCACCGTTCCCACCTGTTGGTAATGGCAATTGAATGAAATTGGCCAAACGATCTCTAACACCATAATATGAAGCTCTTTCAGAAAATTCTATTAGACAAACCAAATAGGTGGCATAAGGAGCATGACCTAGTACTTTTGGTAAAGTTGCGTAATCTTCTGGAGTTGGTTCTGGGTATTTTCCATTATATTCGACAAGTTCGTCATATCTGTCAACTTGTTCCACGGTTGAATTGGAGGCAACCTCAACGTCTTGAGTTGGACGTGGTTTCTCACTGAAGGAGAATTTTTCCTTTATTTTGAATCCTTTTGTTTGTTAGTATTAGGATTCACATATTATAAGTTTTTGTACTCACCCATTATATATGATTGTGTTGGAATATCACACAGGAAAGATTAGAAGCGCCATTGTTGAAACGAAAATTATAAAGAGATCTTTGCAGTCTTTTATATCCATGACTCTCATCCATAGGCCAAAACCCACTGAAATGATCAAGAGGTGTCGGCAGATAAGACGTTTCTTTTGGCCTATCCCGGCAAGACCACACTGGAATCTGGAGCACAGAGGGTGGACATTAGGCAGAACGTCCACCTAGGGCAACTTGCAAGGCTAGGGACAAACCTCTTGTGACTGTGCGGTTGGTACGCATAGGTCATACTCTGTCTATTGGACACACTTCATTCGTAATTACACAAAGCACCACTTCCCACTCTTCGTCTTCGGTGATCAAATTACTCGTTAATGCTCAAATTGTCACAAATACAAGTTCATAATCGTTAATTGAGCTCAATATCGTCGAGGGGAACCACGCTTCCGGCTAGCTGTCCAATCAGAAGGGCCCCAGAGGCCAATGGGAAAGTAATCATGTTCAGTACAACTGTATTTTGGTATCTATTTTGCTACTGATCAGTCAATTATTTTGTCTTATTTCTGGTGATCGTGATGGTTTTCGATTGTGCAAAAGAAAAAGGCCGTGCGAAAAAAGCAAGTCGATGCACAAGTGTCAACAGTAATAACAGTTACAGATTTGAGTACCAGCTACAAGTGAAGATGGGCACCCGTGGTGGGTGTGTGTGTGTATGAGACTTGTAGTATCGAACCATTGGTCGTTAGCCTGTGAGTCATTCAGAGGAAAGCGTCTTCTTTTCGTTGTTCTATTCTTATGCAACTGAACCCTTGATCCCAGCCAGCCTATCCCGAGGCACGAGACGTGTGAACTCCAGCTGACCCTTCACGATTAACGGCGAACCCCTTTGTGTACCGCAAGACGCAACCAAATCTCCAAAGCTGCCCTTTTCCACAAGTCTACAACTGTTTGTAGTCTATTGGTGGGGATTAGAGACACACAAACGGAGCGTTAAAGGACCGTCTTGTAAAGCGTATGACACCACTCATTAGGTATCTTTCAATACCTTTCAAGCCAAGCTACCAAGAAAACCAAGTGGTTTCTTGACCTTTCTTGACAGCAGACGTCTAATTAAATAATAAGTTCAATCGCCGATATCTGAGAGTCCTGATGAAAGTGATACTCAACTCGGCTTTAATCTTCCCCTTCTTGCCAACTGATACGATGGCTTTGATACTTGCTGTAGATCGGAAAGGAAGAAGGGATAAAAGATTGGAGATGAATGTTGTTGATAAGAGCTCAAACGGCACCAAAATCAGATTCTGCCGGTGATTTATCTGAGCGGGCTCCAGCCCAATAAATCACTCTGGGTGGAGTAAGTTTATATTAGCAGTGAGTGCATTGCCAGAGGGGTAAAGTTTTTAGCAAATTATCAATGCTGTCACTTTTGATGATTCTAATCATTAAATAGAAATTTGAAGCTTTCAAGTGTTTTGATCTCCTGTTAATTCCACCGGACTTATGAGGTTATTCCGAAAGAACAATAATAGAGATTATTGATGATAGGTTTACAGGCTCAATATACTTAAAATATACTTAAATCTAAACAAAGCTCTTCACACAACTTTTAAATGCAATTTATTTCTTATAATCCAAGACACTGGCAATGGCATCAGCTTCAATCTTCTCCTCTTTGATGGAAGTCTCATCACTGACAACTTTTTGCACAGTTTGATCATTGTTCAAATCATCATTTGATTCATCATTCTGAGAACTGATATACTCGATATATTTTTGTTTCAACTTCTCCTCTTTCTCGATTCTTTCAGCATCCATAACTTTGTGCAAATCACGATATAACCACAAGAAATAAAACGCACTAACGAAACCTGCACATCCTGTGGCAACAAAAGGCCAAATTAAATACGGATCAATCAATGCTCCAGTAGCAGCACTCGAAACAGCTGCTGATAACGATTGCATGAAGAGGAAAATCGCCATCACCAAACCTTTCATATTCTCAGGAGCTCTCGTATATGCAATTTCATAAGCAGCAGTATTGGCAAAACATTCAGATGCTGCACCAAGCACATACAAGACAGTTTCAACCCAGACAGAAATAGGAGATACACGAGTGCCAATATCACATTCCGTAGCATAATATCCACATGGTGAAGTTTCATAAACTCTCCATTGAATGATTGCACCAATCACCTGCGAGATTGAAGCCAAGATGAATCCAAAGAAAATTTTGTAAACGGGTCTAAAATTAATCTTATACTTTCTCAAGATTGGATAAATACCATAATCTAAAATCGGAATGAAAATGATGATTGTTAAAGCATTGAAATTCTCAACCAAATCATTTGGAACTCCATTTGTGGTCATTGAATTAGCTTGTGAATTTTGAATCCCACCAATACCTCCATCGTTGATATTATAAATGACAAAGAATAAAAAAATTTTACAAGCATCAAATGTAACTCTAACTTCTTGTACAAACTGATCCGTCCATGAAACTTTCTTGTGGCCTTTCTTATTGACAGCTTCAACAATTTGAACTTCACCTCTTGCAATAATATTTGAAGGTTGAGCAAATTTCCAAAATTCTTTTGCCCTCCATCTTTTGATCCAACCATTTTTCAATGTAAATCTGATAACTTTAAAAGCTTCTTCAATGATTGAAACACCATTGGGTTTTTCCTTCTTCAACTTTGGAGCCAATATCAATAAAACTGGAATCATAATGAAATAAACAATCCCAGGGATCAAAAATGCCAACCAAAACCCAATCAATTTGGCACAATAAGCAGTTGCGAGTGACATGAAAGCACCAACATTAACAGACCAATAGAAAACTAAAGTCATTCTTTCTAAAGTAGGTTCTCTAGAAACAATCACACGCTCTCCAGTTTTACCCCTGGTCTCAACAACATCACGCTTATGTGGATATTGATCATAAAGCAAAGGCAATAAATTTGGTTTGATGAATCCAGTACCAATAGCCAATGTTAAAATGGAAATCATTGTGGGAGCTAGCGCAGCACCACTTGTTATAACAGAAGGAATAGCAGCAATGATTAAAATGATGTGAGAAAAGGCACCGACCCAAACACCATACCAAATTGTCCTCACTCTTCCCAATTTTTTATCAGAAATATAACCACCATACAAAGGAGTCAAATAAGCCAGAAATGTCAATAATAATGTGACTGCACTTGCAGTTCTCAACCCCATTCCTAAAGCACCAGCATTTTGTTGGTCTCCAGATGGAGGTGCACCAGCACCATTACCACCAACTGGTAATTTCAACTGGACAAAATTGTTCAAACGATTCTTTACACCATAATAAGAAGCTCTTTCGGCAAACTCAATAAGACAGATCAAATAAGTAACCATTGGAGCACTTCCCAATGTTCTTTTCAACGTGGAATAATCTTCAGCGGTCGGTTCTGGGTACGATTCGTTGTATTCAGTCAGCTCATCAAACTGGTCTGTAATTCTTTCTTCTTCAACAGAACTAGACTCTGTATCATTTTTGAGACTAATTCTCTCCCTAATGAAAGTTTTAACACCCATCTTAAGCTCGATAAAGCGTTCCAGTCAGTTATTGAGTGGTAGAAAGTAGATTCATAGGATTTTCATTCACTTATATGACAGCAACAAGTGTCTTATCAACTCTTGTGGATAATCATCTCATGAATGTTATAAATCACCTCATTTGTAATTCTTCTCTGAATCTCTTGGTAATTGGAGTAGACGAAAAACTTTCAATCCTTTACAGCCAATAACATCAACATTGTGGGTACAAAAGTGTGACTCTTTATCATTCGATAAGAAATGTAAACCAAATTGCTTGACCGATCCAAAAAATCAAGACTTTTGCTCAAGAGCGGCATCCTTAGCGCAAAGCAGCTCTTGTAGATCTCTTCAGAAGCTTTCTTCTCTGAACACAGTCATACTGGGTACTATATAGTTATCAGAAGTTCAATCAGGAGCTCCTCCCTTGTTGGTATATCGAGCTTGCATGGTTGGTGAAGTTATGGACCTTGATTGTTGTTTGTGGACCCTTGAACAACTTATCGTGATCTGCGAAATCCACAAAGTCAACCTGCCACAAACCACCACTTACAGTCCAACAATACGGCACCAAGAATCAGCAGCTAGCTTACCACACTACGTATCATCAGCACTTTTTCTCTTGGTATCTTGACAAAAGAAGGAAAAAAGAATAAAGAGCCAAGAAAACGTGAAATTCGGACTCGGGGGCTCGATTAAGGCAGCTTCTTCGTAGTTTTGATCAACTCTTAGATCTGCATTCTTTGGCTGCTGGGGTAAGGATTTGCGTCATTTGTTGTGACTTCTTTTGTAGATAGGTCATTGATAAGAGGTTGCTGATACTACTAATTTAATGGTCTCTTAAAGCTTCTGATTGTGCTACTTTTCCGTTATCTTACCCCATATCTAGGTCCATACAAAGCATCGGCTGACTACCACAATTTCAGTAAATACAAAAAACATACACAGTATACATTCATTTTTTAACTTCAAGAGTGCTTTCAATAGCCTGAGTAACAAAAGCGTCTTGATCGATTGAAATCTGCTTACTTATAGCTCTTTCAATTGTGGTCTTATTCTCAACAGCTCCATGACTTGAATCTTTATCGTTCAAATATTCTTCATATTCAGCTTTCAATCTAGCTTCTTTACTTAGTCTCTCTTCTTCCATCACAACATGCAGGTCTCTATAGATCCATAAGAATGCAAAGGCTGATATGAATCCAACAATAGCACAAGCAACAAATGGCCAGATTAAATGGGGATCGACCAAAGCGGACGTGGCTGCTTCAGAAACAGCAGCAGAAATAGATGACATGAAAAGGAAAATAGCCATAACCAAACCCTTCATATGCTCTGGAGCTCTAGTGTAAGCAATTTCATATGCCGCAGTGTTGGCAAAACATTCCGATGCTGCACCAAGCACATAAAGAACAACTTCAACCCAAACAGAAATTGGAGAAACACCAGTACCAATATCACAGTCCGTGGCATAGTAGCCACATGGTGAGGTTTTATAAACTTTCCACTGAATGATGGCACCAGCAACTTGAGATAATGAAGCTAAGATGAAACCGGTGAATAGTCTATGAACAGGTCTGAATTCAATCTTGTATTTTCTCAAGATTGGATACAAGACATAATCCAAGAATGGGATGAATACAATAATGGTTAGTGGATTGAAATTATCGATTAGATCATTTGGAACACCATCCGTTGTCATTGAATTGGCTTGTGAGTTTTCAATACCTCCAATACCGCCATCGTTTATGTTATAAATGATGAAGAACAAGAAAATTTTACAAGCATCAAAAGTGACACAAACGTCTTGAACAAATTGATCAGTCCAAGAGATCTTTTTTTTACCCTTTTTGTTCACAGCTTGAACTTCCGTAACATCACCTCTAGCAACGATATTTGATGGTTTGGCATATTCCCAAAATTCACCGGCTTTGAACCTTTTCACCCAGCCACCTTTAAGTGCGTATCTTATAATCTTAATTGCTTCTTCAATGATAGAAATACCGTTGGGAGTTTCTTTCTTTAATTTTGGAATCAATAAAATCAAAACAGGAACCATAATGAAGTATATAATACCTGGAATCAAATAAGCCAGCCAAAATCCAACTAATTTGGCACAATAAGAAGTAGCAAGAGATAAGAAAGCACCTACATTAATGGCCCAATAAAATACCAGTGTCATTCTTTGTAAAGTCGGCTCTCTAACTTCAATAACTCTTTCACCATTCTCCTTAGTGATTACAACATCACGCTTATGATCATATTGGTCGTATAACAATGGTAATAAATTTGGTTTAATGAATCCTGTACCAATAGCCAAAGTTAAAATTGAAATAATTGTTGGAGCCAAGGCAGCTCCACCACTGATAACAGAAGGAATAGCTGCAATGATCAAAATAATGTGAGAAATGGCACCAACCCAAACACCATACCAAATCGTCTTAACTCTACCTAATTTCTTATCGGAGATATAGCCACCATATAACGGTGTGAGATAGGCCAAAAAGGTTAATAATAATGTGACTGCAGATGCTGGTCTCAACCCAAGCCCCAATGCACCAGCATTCTTTTGAGTGCCCTTTGGTGGAGCACCAGCACCATTACCACCTTCTGGTAATGGCAACTGGATAAAATTGTTCAAACGGCCCTTCACACCATAGTATGAAGCTCTTTCGGCAAATTCAACTAGACAAATCAAATAGGTGATATATGGAGCATGACCTAAAGTTCTTTTCAAAGTCGCATAATCTTCAGTCGTAGGCTCTGGATATTTCTCATTGTAGTCGTTCAAGTCATCGAATTTGTGGGGAATATCGTTTTCTTCAATTGAACTTCTCTCCAAGTCATTTTTGACCACAATTTTGTCTTTAACAAAATCCTTAATGCCCATCTTGAAGAATGTATAGGAATTTTGAAGTAATGTTCCTCTTATCCTTCTTTAGAGTTCAGCAACGAAATTTTTAAGTGTTTTTCATTGTTTCCAATAGGGGGTTCTTCATTGTTTTATAGATACCATGACCCATATCTAATCATCCCTTGATAGAGATTTGCAATCAACCGTAGTCTCCAAAAGGAAAACGTGCCTCAGAAGCAGCAGGGAGTAGTTAAGCTGTGTGATTTATGTTAAGGCAAGCGGTAAGTAAGCTCCAATAATCCTCTATGTGTCCTCGTCAACTTGATGTGGTTCGCCTATCCAATGTCAAAATTTATGCAATTATTGCAAACCAAACGCCATAGTGGAACGATAGTTCTCTCTGAATCCAAGCACACAACTAGCTCAAAAGAGAGTCAGATTTGGTGCCGTAGAGGATTATCTTTGGAAGGCTGTATCACAATATTTGCTTATCAAGATTATATTTGATTACAACCGGGATATCAGGGTGCTCAAAGAGCTGCACTGTGAGCCACCGTATAAGTTTGCCAAATCGGTTATTTCACATCCCTGGAGAAGCAGATAGACAATAGAAAATGCCACCAGCAGCTGATCTTTGGTTTTTTAAGAAGACATAACAATGGAGCTTGACAATCCAACGTTGGAGTCCAAGCCAAAGTGATGCAATTCATCCCAAGGTCTCTTGATTATGATGTATCATAAAACCTCACGAATTGTACCAAAAAAAGAAGGCCCAGATAATCCAGGATTTTCAGGTCTTTGACACATCTCTTTGATTATTCAAAACTACTAATGACCCTGTATCACTTTACTTGGGCCTTCACAGACAGACCTTTGCTATTCATCAAACCGCTTTGATGTTTTAGTTTCTTTGAGCCACAAATACCATAAAATTAATAATGTCTCGCGAAATGTCACAATTCATAATGCAACAACCACTATATTTTTCCTGACGGCGAATGAGGTCAAGGGATGTTTAGAAATGAGCGAAGGATTAATATACAAAGGTTTAGGAAACAATGTAGACTCATTCTCTTTTGGGGACAATGGGTAAAGAGCTCCTTTAGGTAAAAGAAGTAATGTCTTGGGAATGTTGCAAAATTTAAGAACCTTAGGTACTAATTCTATGGCCTGTGAGAGATCTAAGGATCAATAATTACTTTTAGCTCAACCTTCAGTGGCCAACTCTGTGAGTGAGGATCTGACTCGAATCGTTGTTCTTTCATCTTCTTTGAAAAGGGAAATTGAGCTCTTGAACTGGAATGTTGATGTATAAGTCTGAATGCCGAAGATTTGCAGCATCTCAAAAGACCGAAAAGTTGGATATTTTTTTGACCTAGGGTACCAATCATATGCTAAGTCCAAAAATGCTAGGGCGTCTTTTGCCCTAGTTATCATATTCCAATTATGCAATATATAATGTTGGAGTACGGATCTTTTACAACTGACATCATTTGGGATGCGTTTTCGCCGATGAAGTTCATGATTATCACCAACCATTAAAAGCCTGCAAGAATCATGATAGACGTATTGTTATGTTTTGAACCTAAATTCAAGTAGAGCTTAACCTGTCAACGAATCAAGTACATTGTATTTATTTTGTAAAGTATTGAAATTCATCAACATTCTGGAATGTGATCCAGTATCACGAATGATTCTAAGCCAACCAACTTTCCGATAATTGTTCTTAAGACTGAAGTCCCAAAGCAGCAAAACACTAAGGCTGCATAAACAAATTCCCATTACCTGAGTTGTCGATAAAAAAAAATAGCCAGTATTGTTCCGTGTACAATAATATACATCCTCTATTGAGCCGGCTCTTTTTGACAGTTGGTGTAATTTGACAGCATTTCGAAGAAGACATTAATCCACCAAAACAGAAAATTATTTGATCATTCTTTAGCTTATTGCTATCATGAGCTATTAAATAATTCAAATAGCTCTTAAAAGTACCAAGATCATCATCAAGTTTTTAAAATGTTTAAAAGATTAGATATTAAACCAAAAATAAAAATTACAAAGTATAGATTTTCTAATAAATTAAAACAGAAAAACTTCTAAATCCTCCATTTCACCTTCAAAAATACAGAAACTTGCAATATATACAGGTCACACCCATAAACCCATAATAATGGAATGAAATAGCTATATAATCACCCAAAAAACACCAAATTTTCGAAAAATTTGCAATTTTTCACAAAAGCAAAAGTGCCCAGTACAGTGATCTGCCAAATCATAAAAAGTGGTTTCGTGGTCTAGTTGGTTATGGCATCTGCTTAACACGCAGAACGTCCCCAGTTCGATCCTGGGCGAAATCATATTTTTTGTCATTTTTTTCGCGAATTTTTTTCCCTTTGCACTTTATACTAGTATACTAGTTTGTAGTTAAGACGGTTCATAAATGGATTTACTACAAGACTGGGTTATTGTTTTTTTCAATTCATGAACATTATAGGCATTAGACATTAAAGTTATAGATAAAATCAACTAATATATATATATGTATAGTGGATATTATCTTTGAAGAAAAAAATCATGAACTTCAAATGATGAAATAGTGTGAAGAAGAGAAGTATAACAAAAAGCTTTTTATTCATTTTTTGGATCATTAAGGCATTAAAATTGATTATATGGTTGAAAAACATTTCCCTTTATATTAATTGTTTCTTTAGACCGGCTAATTATTTATTAATGATTGGGGTTGTAATTTCAAGGTATATTTGTTTTCAAATTCTCTTTTTTGTATAGGCTCTTTCTTGTTACATCATGAGTTCAATAAAGCTTCACATGGCATATGAGAATGCTCTAGATAATATTTTCTTTTGTGGTAGTTGTTCAGTTGATTTCAATGATTCGAGCGGATTTGAACCAGGGAATTTAAATGCAAAATTCATACTTTCAGGAGGTTTAATATCTTTTTCTTCAAATTCATTCTTGTTATTAAGAATTGGAAATTCTGTTTCTGGTTCATTTTCCTTTTCAGATTCATCAGTTACTAAATCTAATGAAGATCTTGAAAAATCTAAAAATTGATTTTTCAAACTTGGTCTTCTTTGGAAATTTATTGAAGTCATTGTTCTTCTATGTGGTAATTTTGGTTGAGCTGGTATAGTATTAACCGAACTTGAAGATCCTGATAAAGAT
>JAJMFN010000088.1:0-13878 GCA_030574735.1 Hansenula sydowiorum
CTCTGAGATATGGCTATCTTCACCTGTCACCTTCCGGGGTGCTCAGATATTACCGGATTCAACAGATGACAAGTTCCAGGAGTATAAAGCATCGTTAACTTTGAAATTCGAAAGGGATTCTATATCTTTGCCATTGATTAAGACATATCCTTTTATTGAATCATCACACTATCTATGCTTTAAGCTGCCTGGGGGTGAAATGTCACCAGTGTTGTCTCAATTATCGATCACATTGCCTCTACTACCCCACAAAATCAACACTTATACATCGCTGCTCCCGGTTCATGATGGTTGGTTCAAAGTCACAAGCTACGTGGATAATATGATTAAAGAAATCAATGGTGAGTCAGCTTCTTCCGCATTGCTCGAGTGTTTACGACAATCAGGATTAGGGAGGTCTCACAACTCGGTGTATTTGGAGCTAAAAGATGGTAACACCATGATCAACAAGTATGAGATAATAGCCGGTGGTGGAGAATATGGCACAAAGAGTGATATGCTAGTATTAGCCTGTGATGTTTTACCAAGAACCAAGAACCTTCATGGTAGATTCCTGACTATTCCCAAGGTAGCAAAAGGTGGAGACTTCCAAAAAGGTTTCATTGTTGAAGAAATCCACGATGAGAAGCGATTGGCTGTCCAAGGTGAGGATATAATAATTGATGGGGTTATAAATACTGGGAGCGAGAAGGGATTCATATTCAATGGGGTGAACTATACTGCGCGAGATGACAAGTTTGTGATGAGTTTTGACTGATGTTTTGAGCTACGTGTGCTATGCTGCTGCATGGAGTGGAACTGATACTACGAAAATAGGACTGGCTCAGTATATATATCCTTATATAATTTCTGAATATGTGAATGGTTTATGATACATAATATTTATATGAATCATATATCTGGTCAAAACAACCGATTAACCCTTTAATTGCGTTGCTTGTGGAGGGAACTGTTTTGCACCCAACGCCGTTTCTCATGGTCAGCTTTATTCTTTCATTCTCCTTTTCCTGTTGAAGACGTTCCGATTTTTTCTTCTGGATAGCAATGTTGATACGTTCAAGCGCAGTGTATGGTGATTGCATAGCAAGGGCATAAACAGAATCTTTAGGATCGTCTGCAATATAGCTCAAAGTGAAGTTATAAGGCTCTGTGTAGCTCTCAGGGGCTTCTGGGTTACATGGTAATCCCAATGCAAAGTCCCACTTCTCAACATTCTGTGAAAGTGGTCTCCCGAAGCTCATGTAGCGTTTTGAGTCTTCCACAATGTTACCAGCTCGAGGCAAATTTGTCAAGATCAAAATGAAATTTTCATTTTGTCTAAAGATATGAGCATTATGAGCCTTAGCAGATGGGAAGAAAAGTTGATAGAGAACTTTCTTGTAGGTGATTTCATCGATGTGTTTCATCAAGAACTCGGAGATCTCCTTATTGGAGTGTTTTGAAGGGCATGGATTCAAAATAATGAAGTCCGGTCCCTTTGGAATGAGATAGTTGATGTCACTTCTCAGAACGTGATTCTCTAAGGAATGTTCCATAGGATCATTGATGTAAAAGAATTTGTTCATCTCTTTGGATGGAAAAGCACCAAATCTCTTCAAGGCATCTTCGGTCTTGTAGTCAGGGTTTTTGATGATGATAAACTCTTGTGCTTGTCTATAGAGTTCATCTTTGTCAACAGCAGGGTCATGGTCATCTCTTGGGACGAGCGCAACTCTCGCCATATGAAGGTTATGTCCTTCTCTCAACATATCAAATAGATAAGGCTCAGAGTTATCTGGCTTGGTGCATTCTTCATAAACAGTTTTGAAGAAATCTTCACCTTTGTAGAAGACAGATGGTAGCTGTCCAAAACGGTAGTTGATATCCATTGATTTGATGGTGTAGTTTGCATCAAGAGGATAGACCTTAAGGTCAACTTCAGAGTTTAATGAAGTCATATTGATTGTTGGTAGCAGAGGAGTATGTTTGTTGTAAGATTGCTGATGTATCTGTTGCTGTTATAGCTATGTTTTGTTGTTATAGCTATGGTTTGTTGTTATAGCTATTGGATGATTGATAGAGATGGTAGAAGAGAAGAGACAACTTCAAAGATTGAGGAAATTGGCTTCCTTATATAGTTTTAATTTGGTTTTGTGTCGTTTGAAACATTGGAAATACTTCAAGTGCACTAATCAAAGGATGTCCCATACCTAGTGCATATCCTTTGCATTGTTGGTTTTTGTGGTTTATTAGTTGAGATACTTTAATGGGAGAATATATCTCACTGTCACGCTTCACGGGTAAATAATAAAAATTGGCCCATTCAGAGCTTAAGCAATTGAAATCACTAGTAAAAGTATTTGTATATGGTTTAGTTCTACCAAAGCACAAGGAATGAGACCAGGCTTAATATGTGCACGACACCACTGCCGAACAGTATACAATCCGGTAGGATATGACTTGACACGCTCGTACAAATCCTTGCCATTCAAGCCCGTATCATTGTTCTATCCACATTCAAGCAAAAATATCAAAAGAGTGGCACAAGAACTACAAGCTTTGAAAGAGGTGGATCCAAATATTCAAATAGTCACAGCAAGCTTAGACATGAAGTATAAAGATGCTATAGGTGAAGTATGGTTCGATAAACCTATTGGGATCAACTCGTTTAGACGGTATAAGGACGATCCAAATGATCTCAGTACAAGTTATGATCATTTTAGAATGATTGTTCACAATAAGAAGATTGATCTTTCACTCATCCACATGTTTTTAGAAGAGAAAATTGTGAATATGTACTTCAAAGAGCCTAATAAAGAGTTCAGCAATTTAATAACGCAGTTGGAGATTGAACTACCATTTGATAAAACCATAACTACATACAGTTCCAAAAGTCAATTCAAACCAATATCTGGGAAACTTCGAGTCAATGAAATCTGCGAGGATGATTATTTGATAAAAAGACTCAACAGCTTCAATGCTGGCTTACTGTTCAAGAAATTAACATCTAAAGCGGAAGCTGTTGGAAAGCATTACCGATACTTACTGGAGACTAATGAGAATGGGAAACGAAATAGGTTTCGCATTCATGATGAGCATTTTGGCGAGGTTGATCTGGGCCTGCTGATAGACTCACCGCCTCCTGCAGTTGGTACATACTGTCAAATATTCCAACTTTGTCTTGAGGATGTCTACCAACCAAAGATTTCCAATGGATTATTGATTGAAAAGCACGACACGAGAAACAACAAACAATTTCTGAGAGATGATATCATACTTGAAAATGTTTTGAACTTGGGTGCCACTAGTGGATTCATGGTTGATGGAAGGCATTATGTTGGTTTAGGCGACCATGTCAAGGTTGAAACAACTAATAATGAAGAAATGAAAATGTAATTTTTTTTTTTTTGATTTCGGGTCCGGTCATGTATATAGAAACCAGTTCGCAGTGCACAGCGATAAAAAATCACAAGAAGCAGAACTTTATATGACAGATATATATGTAGAGATGCTCATACGTTAAAGCTTATGAATTATTGATATGAATTGAATATTAAAAATTTAAAAAATTTGCAAAAAGTAAAACTTTCCGATGCGGGGAGTCGAACCCCGGTTTGCCCGGTGAAAGCGGACCGTGCTAGCCGTTACACTACATCGGAGAATACAAAGCTTTGAAAATTGTAGTTGTTCTTTGCCATAAACTTGCTGAATAAGTGCTTAGTAATCAGTATAGACCATATTCTGGTTATGAAAGATGAATTAAAACTGACCAACATCCAATATAACACACATTTAAACTTATATAAACTACAACTAAATAATACATGTTTCTTAATTAAAAAAAAAAAAAAAAAATATAGACTTACAACGTTTCCTTCTTTTCAAATCAAGAGAATAAAGAAAACTGAATGAGCTCAAAGAATCGAGTTCAAGCCTAGGAAGGTTCTGATCTTGGTCTTAAGTACAGAAACAGATCATGGCACAAAGGCCCACTCATAAATATCTCCTCAATGGGCAAGTCCACATTAAAAAAGCAAAATTTATTTAAAGCTGAAACATACTTTGAATTGAGCAGTCACCAACGCTTTGTATTATCAATATCCACGGCCAATAAGAAGTCAAATAACTGCAACCTACGTGTCGGTTAATAAACAGATTGAGTCACTTATATAGTCTCGTTTACGGCTTTCAGATTCCTAATGATGTATTTATTAGTGTATACCAGTCTTTGAACCAAGTTAGACCTTAAGTTTTTATACATATATTTATTAAGCGAAACTAAAAAGCTAGGGAGTGGGTGTTGTGACTCAAAGTAAATAACCAGATTTTGCTCTATGTTTCCAGGCTGAATTTTGGTCAGGGTATGGTGAAGAGTTTGTCAGTAAATTTGACCTTATGGTTTCCAAATCTTGCTTGGTCAATTCCAGATCTTTTAAACAATATGTTTCAATTCCTCCAAAGTTCTTATTAAACAATTCGATAGAACCAATCATACTCTCATATTTCGAGCTGATCAAATTATCAAACATTTGTTCTGGGGTAAGGGAAACCATATCCTTGAATTGTTCCTCATTTCCAGAAAATTTCTTCAACACTTCCTCCATGCCTCCAAGGAAATCTTGTTTGATTTTAGCATGATCTGGAATCAAGCCGATTGTGGTCAGTTCATATTCTTTAGCAATTATATGGTTCTCAACGCCAAGTAATAAGAGAATCAGCATGGCCATAACACCAGTACGATCTTTACCGGCAGTACAATTGAACAAGATTGGAACATCTTTGTTATCTCTCAAGAATAGGAAAACTTGCTTAAAGGCATACTTCCCATGAACTAGCATGTTTTCATAGACATACTTATATGTGTACCATGATGTTAACAAATTCTTATATCTCAAGGCAATAGCTTGAGGTGAGACATCGGTTTTGGCAAATACGGGAATGTTGTTAACTTTTATGCTTTCCAGTTCTAATCCACCAGCTTTTTGAAATTCCCCATATGATCTAAAATCGAAAACACTTTTGATACCCAAAGTACTGATTTGGCATTTCCCAATGTCTGTGATATTTGAAGTATTTGCCGATCTGAAAATAATACCAGCCTTAACATATCTACTATTATCCTTAGTTCTCCAGCCTCCAATGTCTCTAAAATTAGAGATCCCGTCAATATCTCTCCATCTTGGATATTGATAAACGATTGCGGTCGAGCTTTTGAATCTTTGAACATCATTAATATTGGATAACCAGTCAATTATGATTTCAGTGGCTTGGTAGTTATAATTAACTCTTTTCTTTTTCGTTATAGGATAGTTCTTTGGGTTCAATCTTGCCTTATTATCATCCGTAATATCTTGAGAACCATAAAAATTGTGATCAGCATAATTGACAAACTTTAACGTATGTCTCGAGCCTAACAAATTCGCAAAATCTGCAGAATCCTCCACAGGGACTATATGATCATGAAGTCCATAAACACTCAAGACTTGAGTTTCATCATTGATATATTTGATCTCCTCCAAGTCTTGCGATCCAAGATCTCTGGTTTCAGGAGGTGGTATCAAAATGTCCTCATACTTCCCATATCTATATTGATTTAAAAACACCCCATGTGACCTTTTTTCTAGTTTTTGCATCCCTTCTAATAATCTATTCCCATTATATCTCCCAGCAGTGTTGACAATGTTTTGCACAAATCTGAAAGGTTCGCCTCTTTCTAATTTTTTTTGCTCTTCAACTGCCCATCTAAAGGCAGCCACGGATCCTCTTGAATGTGCAATCATTGAATTTGTAGTTAGATTTATACCAATTTCTTCATACGAGGCACCAGCATTGAATACATCCAAGCACAGATTGATATCCTCAATATCTTGCCAGATTTGTCTTCCTTCAGTTTCATCTTCGTTATCTTGAGAGTCACCACAACCTCTAAAATCTATTCTAAAGCTGAAAATCCCCAATTTTAAAGCCAACTCTTGTGCTAAGATGGCTTGATAACAATAATTCTTGTGACCGCCTTTCCCATGTAGGATCAATGAGAATTTATGCGTTGGCGGACTCGATTCCAAAAGCTTGTGAGGATTGGCCAATAGTTCTTCTTCAGGAATGAGACTGTTTGGAGGTGAAGTGAAAATACCCACTAAACCTATGCCATTTGGAGATTTGGAAGTTGGGATGGAGATTGAAAGCAGCTTCTCGTTATCCTCAAGCTGGTAGTTTGTGCAGACCTCATTGGGGATCCTTTTCACAGAGATGCTCATCTTGCAATATGAATACTTTTGCAACGGTGAACAGACCACCTCATCAATTAATGGTGGTAGAATTAATCGGCCCTTTATACGAATCAGCTTTTTGCCCGTGAGGAGCTCAACCTTTCCAAATTGGCCGAGGCAGCTTTGCTTACGGAAAGAGGGCGACTAAGGCCGAGCCAACAACTTCAACAACTACAAAAAGCCACTGTTTATCATCAGGTCGTTATATTCACGTGCTATATATATACTAACATGTATTCTTTCGATGAGGTCATTCCTCATTTAACCAAGAGTCATTAGCAACATGTTGCATTGTTGGTCTTTTCTTGATATCTCTCTGCAAAATTTTCTTGATCAATTCAATACACCCATCGCTAGTTATGAAAGGGATTCTCAATTCTCCCTCCATGATCTCGTCAACGTTATAGAATGGGTTTTCTTTATAGATCAATGTATATAGTAAGATCCCCAGCGACCAAACATCTTGTGGTTTACCTTCATATGGCAACCCATTCAAAACTTCAGGAGCTGCGTAATCTAAGGTCCCCACAAAGACATCAAATGGACCAGTCTTGACATAAGCAGCCGAGCCAAAATCAATGAGTTTTATAACACCATTATTATCTATAATCAAGTTTTCATCTTTGATATCACGATGGACAATCCCATTGTTATGTAAGTGATTGATGGCACTTATTGATTGTTTGATGATTGATTTGCATTCTGGTTCAGTCATTGATTTCTTCAATTCGATCAAATCGAATAAATCAATCCCTGGTGTAGGAAATCCATGTTGTGGAGTTTCAATATAATAATAGTCATCATCTTCGAAAAAATCAATCAATCTCATGATATTTGGATGTGGATCATTGTTTAAAGTGGACATGATTTGAATTTCTGATGGGATTGTACCCAGCTTTCTATCACGGACCCAAGTATCAACCAAAATTCGTTCTTTTATAATTAGTTTGATGACAATTTTATAATTTGAATCCTTGGCATATTCCGCTAAGACAACTTTCCCATAAGCTCCCTGTCCCATATCTTTCAGAATTTTAAATTCTTTTATTGATTTTTCTCGTCTTTTGGAACCAATTTTTTTAGGGTAATATTTTGAAATTTGTTTGTTTTGTTCAATAGTTTCATTCTCCAATTTTAATAAATGTTCTTCATCAATGTTTTTTCCCAATACTTTGTAATTTTGTAAGTCAGTTTCACTTACTTCGGGGCTTGGGTCTTCATCCGAGCTTGTTTGTTTAGCAGTTGATAAAGTGGATAAGTCAGACGATGAAGTCACGTTAGAAGATCTTAAACTTGATGATCTACTAACTAATTGAATTTCATTTTCGTTCAAGATTGACAACTGCGAAGGCATTTCTTCACCATCATCTTCATTATCAATAGCAGGATCGTCATCAACCTCAACTTCCTCCTCGACAATTTTCTCTTTATTATCAACAATCTTCACGCTTCTAACGGATCTTGTCTTTTTCATTGGTGGACGAGCACCTGAAGATACTTCATTGTTTAATTCATGTTGATAGACAGTTCTTGAATGGGTGATCCATAGAATCAAAGTATCCACATTGGAGCATCTTAACTGAACATCAATTTTGATAGGAGAGCCATCAGCATGTTTCCCATCTATACCAGTTGAATTCAAAAAATCCTCCTCGCCTTTATTTTCCAACACTGAGTTCATCTGTCTAAAGAAATGATCAGGTAATACTAAACCTGGAACAATTTTCAAGCTTTTAAAATTGTTTAAAATTAATTGCATGATTTTCTTGAAATTTGGAATGATTTTAGTTATTGGCTGATTCTTAAGTTGCGATTCATGGAATCCGAATAAATTTTTGGCAACTGATTCATTAAATGATAAAACGTCATAATTGGCTGAAGTGTTTGAAATAATGAAAACACCAGCGATATAGGGCAATGCATGGATTTTCAATTTAATTTTATTTAAATTTTTATCAATAACCTGGGAAAACAGAGCACATGGAATATTGAACCCGGTTTTTTTCAAAGTGAAATATCTCTGAACATTTATGGACTGTGATTGTAAATAAACTTCTGGGACATTATTGTAATCGTCATGATATTTCTCAGTGGATAAGTGTTCATCAACTTTATTTACTAGTTGATCCAACTTTACCAAATTGGCAAGGAATGAATGATTGACAAATGAATTGCCGGTAATTTTCTTGTATGATTCTATTTTGAGGGTATCCAAACATAAGGTCAAATCAATAGAATCACAAGGAATTTGATCAAACATACAAATGATTAAGCTGCCCTTCTTCTTGGCCCATAACGAAGCCCAAGTCAATTTATTGCCAGGTTTAGCAATGGCAACGACTTGGCCAGAGAAGATATTATCGATTTTCCTTTCCATTGAATTTTTAACTAATCTATTCAAGACAAAATCTCTTGAATCTGGAGAGATCAAATCTAGCAAGGTCAATCTTTTCAATGAGTTTTGAGAAACACCAAAAATTAAACATGCCAGATCATTAGCGGCTTTCAAATTCCACGGATCGTTTAATTCACAAGTGAAAACGGCTTGTGGAGATGTATTTTTCTGGGGCATCGAGTGGAAAATTCGATCATTATTTCCATGAGTTGTCGGTGGATTTGGTTGATGTTGTCTTGGAACAGTGGAGTTTGATTTATTTAATGCTGATAATGCTAAGGTTGATGCACCTTTTTGTAATGAAATGATTGGAGTAGACACTATAGGTTCATAAAATGGAGTGGCTAATGCATGTAATAGCTTGATTTTCAGTTGGGATTCTGAGCTGGATCTATCCAGTGGTATTCTTGATGTCATCGACGACGTTGAAGGTACTGAATCATCCGTGACGTTTGATAGCGATAAATCGTGTAGATTCATGGCCAATTCCCTTTTGGATGAGCTTGTAGAGCTCGAGTTCAAGGATTTATCCTCCTGTAATATGTTAATCAATGCCTTTATCCCCATATGAGTGTTGGAGTCATACAATGCTCTTGTTCTGGGATCGCTTGAGTTTTGTTTGGCTGGTGAAGCGCCACCTCCTCCCGATGTGAACAAAGCTGCCAAAGCAGCAGAAGATGCATTTGGTTGTTGGTGAAACTCATCATCACTTTCATCATGGACCTGACTTATGAAGCTTTCAATGTCCAAGTGTAAAGGGTTAGCAGTGGCTGCGTTTGGCGCTTGTCCATTTTTCCCATTACTGGCACTGTTGTTGTTGTTCTTGTTATTGCTATCATACAAGTCTGGACGGTCAATAAGGATCTCTAGGGAGCGCTTCAATATTGAAAGTCTAACCGCCAACGAATTTGGAGATAAATGAGCATAAGAATAGGCATGGGTGGATTCTTTAGGGAATTTTAGAATTTCATTCAAATTCAACGATAGTTTGGAGATCCCACCAGCGTTCATTTGCTTCTTTCTTGAGTTTGATCGTAGGACTGAAGTTTTCTTTGGAGATGTAGTGGAGCTCCTCAGAGGCGAAGATTGAGCGGAAGATGGACGTGGAGGCGTTGGCGGTAGAGTTTTAGGGTCCTTCTCTTGATCTTGTGGAAGTATTATTAGTGGGATTTGGTGTTGTTGTGGGTCCTCTTTGTTTTTCAGGACTGGAGCTTCGTCTTCATCGTTGAATATGAAGAAGGATCTATGCTTAATTTTAGGGTCTTCCGGAGGATCTGAAGCTTGATGCTGTATTTTTAATGAGGAGCCATCCATATTAGTGGCTTTGGCCAGAGATTCTGAAGGTTCCTTGGTATCTTTTGGTAGATTCGCCAGTTTTAAAGTGGCACCTTTGCCATTGATGGGGCATGAGTAGGGCATAATAGTGGAAAGCCAACTATTGACTGTTCGATTTCACTAGAGTTATTGCTGGAATATCAAATATTTATGCTGCGTAGCACTATGGCACGGATAACGTAAGTGTCCCACTCTGAAGAGTTACTTGAAAGGCAAGGGTCCCTTAAATACTTTGATTGTACCTTTTTCCTCACACCTATCTATCAGTACCCACAAATGGTGAAGTTATCAGAGGATTCAAGCCCACAAGCAAAAAATAAATAACACTGCGGGCAAACCGGTGTTCGAGTTGTGGTAAACTAGGGGTCTATCTAGACAGATGTCTCTAAGAAGATGTCGGCTGGGGTCAGGACACAGGTGTGCTGGGTCAATCTCTGATGCTGGGAATGTCTATGTCTGTATTCGAAGCCTTTGGAGCCAGCAGCTTCTTCCTTAAACTTCACCTTCTGTTGATTTTTTGACAGAGAAGCAGAAAAATCAAAATCTGTGGATTTCCCCTACGGTCGGGCCACAATGTATGGGAGTATCAGCCTCTTGGTGTGGACTGGTGTTTGTCCAGAAGCTGGTAGTGAGCTTTTTACTGCTAGGATTGTTATTACGGGATGATTAGGGAGGGTTCAAGCTGGAAGAGAGTCCATTGTGGCTACAATTACTTGCAACATTTCACTCTCAGTACCCAGACGGTCATTTCCCAAAGCAGCGAATTGCCCAAAGGGGCCGAAATCCGAATATTCACTCTAGAAAAAAACCAAAACCAAAATCAAAATCAGAATCAGAATCAAAATCAAAGTGTTCCCACCCACATTTGAATGAGAAGTATACCTCTGCTCAATTCAGTAGCAACTCCACAAGTGCTTCCCAAAGGTTCAACAAGTCATACCAGCCCATACCACCATCTATCAAACACATACAATCTCCACATCGCCAAAAAGATACGGCTAACCCTTAGCGCTTGGTGATTTGCAGGCTTTTTTAGTTTCATTGGAGTACTATCAAGAAAATCAACTCACCGTTATCAACAACCCCAAAGGGAGCACAACAAACCACAAGAATTTACCTCAGCCATGGATTGGCGTAACGAGCTCACCAACAATGAACGTCTCAGATACGTTGGGGTTCTAGTGCAGGCTTTGAAAGAGTTGGCTCTCACTGCTAATAATAATAACCCAGCTGCCTTCGACATCAACAAGTTGAAAACTTCCGCTGAAGAATTTGAAAAATATTGTTATCAAAATGCCAGTAATAGAATCAGCTACGTCCATTTCTTCAAACAAAAGATTTTGAGTATCAAGAATTCCATACAACAACAAAATTTACAGAAGAATGGAGGAGCTGGAGGGGCTAATCTGCCCAGTAATGGAAATATTCCTGCTCAGCAAAATGTTCAAAATCAACAACAACAACAACAACAACAGCAGCAACAGCAGCAACTCACGCCTCAGATGGCCAATGCTAACGCAAATCCTAGCCAGCTGTTTTTGGCTCAGCAGGCTCAAGCAAGACAAGCTGCTCAACAATTGAGAAATCAGCAACCACAGCAGAATATTCCAAACAATGGCATAAATACCCCTATGAACTTTGCCAGTCAATTAGCTCAACCTCAGCAACAACAGCAACCTCAATCCCAGCCTCAACAACAACAGCAATCTCAACAGCAGAATCCACAGCAGCAACAAAGACCAAATCAGGGTCCTCAAAATGCTGGTGCCAATGCCGGCCAAAGCGGTGGATTGAATGTTAATATGAAGACTATCCCAATTCCAATGGCCTTATTGCAAAGGATTCCAAATCTACCTCCGAATGTGAATACATGGCAACAAATTTTTGAATTAGTTGCCTCGAGACAATTAGAATCTGAATATATTGGTATCATTAGACAAGTCTATACAATTCATACCCAATTGATTCAAAAACAACAGCAACAGAAACAATTTGCACCTTCAAATACTGGTAATCCAAGTAATTTGGTAGGTCCAGGTAATGGTGGTGGTGCTATAGATGTTAATAAGAATTTGGATTTGAATGCACAACTTTCTAGACAGCAACAAGAATTGAGAAATAGGCAGCTTCAACAACAACAACAACAGCAACAACAACAGCAACAACAGCAACAACAGCAGCAGCAGAAACAACAAAATATTCCACAACAACAACAGCCTCAACAACAACAACAACAATCTGCTCAAGGTCAACAACCCCAGTCACAAAACCATACTACTCAAGGTGTGGTACATCATTCTCAAATTCCACAACTCACACCAGAACTTCTTCAAAGATTGACTGAAAATGCTTTACAGCTGTTAACAAAATTACAACAAGAGAAGCAAATCCCAGATAACTTGACCAATGAACAAAGAAATATGTTCATAAAAAGATATATTAGTCGTCAACAACAACTGCGGATGGAAGCATTTACTAAACAACAACAGCAACAGCAGCAGCAACAGCAACAGCAGCAGCAAGGTGGCAACAATAATAATGCTGGTGGTCAAGGCGGCCCAAGCCAACCAGGGTTAAATCCACAACAACAAGTTGTTAATCCAACTGGAACTACTCAGGCACGTCCAATCAATCAAGCTCAAGTTCAAGCTAGATTACAACAAAATGCTAATAACTTGGCTCAGAACCAACCATTCAAACAACAACAACAAGATGTTCCACCCAATGCTACTGCTGCACAACAACAACAGAGATGGAATAATCAGGCCCAAAATAATGGTATAAATAATCCTGGTAATAATAATATGAAGTTGAACAACTTACCGGCTGGATTGACTGCCGAACAACAACAACAATTGAATGTTAGAAGACAACAGGCTTTGTATCAACAAAAGATGCAACAGCATCAGAAGCTTCAACAGCAACAACCACAACCTCAGCAGCAGCAGCAGCAGCCACAACCACAACCACAACCACAACAACCACAGCAGCAATCACAACCACAACCACAATCACAAATTCCAAGAGTTGCCGGTGCTAATGTTAATCAAGGTGGTGCTGGTGCTGGTCAGAATCAAAATCCATTGCTGAAGAATAACATACTGGTTCCAACTGAACAAGATAGAATTGAACTAAGAATGATTTTAAATGAGGTTTCTAAGGTTCCAATTAAGTTGACAAATTTGACTGCTCAATTGACTCCTGATCAAAAGTCCATTGTTAGCTCAAAAGTTCATAGTCTACTGTTACCTTTGTTCAACCTGATTGAACAGTTAGTTCCAACTTTTTACACTTTAACCAAAAATGTTGATGGTACTAAGAAATTGCTGCATATGAGATTTATGGTCAAAGAAGTGTTGGATGGATTAAGAAGAAATGAATATTATGCTAGTCCCGAATTATTGGAGAAAGTTAAAGCTCAATCTCAGAAGTATGTTTCATTTGTTAAAGAACAGATTAGTCGAAAGAATGCCGCAGCTGCAGCTGCTCAAGCTGGTGGTGATAATTCACACCAACAACAAATCAGCAATAACAACAATGCTGCTTTTAATAATAATGGTAATATCGGTGGTCAAATGGGTAATATTAATCCACAAATTACTCCACAACAATTGTTACAACAAAGAAAACAGCAGCAACAGCAAGCTACACCTTTGAATCCACAGATCACTCCCCAACAGTTATTACAACAACAACAACAGCAGCAGCAGCAGCAACAACAGCAGCAGCAACAACTAAATCAGTTCCCACAAATCCCTAATGCCAACCAACCTTCTCAATTTTTGAACAACAATGCCAATAATGATTTTAATCCAATGGATTTGACGAATATACCAGGTGGTAATGGCAATAACAACTTTCAGAATATTGACATGTCCATGATCAATGGTGGAAGAATTA
>JAJMFN010000089.1:0-13619 GCA_030574735.1 Hansenula sydowiorum
TATCATAACTGACTCTGTTCCCATTGTATGAATTATCGTTATAACGCAGCATTAATGGAGGGGTCAACATACATGCTAATGGAACAACTGGAACTCTAGTGATTGATCTTGTTGACACGGTGGCATACAAGATTTCGTATTCCAACCCATACGACACGTAGTAAACAACAAATTGGAAATGGTTGAAAATATGAGGAATCTTATCCAAGTCCAAATAACCAAAAGGGACACCGTTATCAATGTAAAATTTCTTGGTTTGTGAATCATACAATTCACGACCAACTGGAACATCATCAATAAAGAAATTCAATTTATAATTTCTCTTGATCAAATTATTGATCAATGTGACATTTGCCTTGTTATAGTTCTTATCACACATATGGGCACATTTACTTGAACCATTTTGGAAAGTTGTAGAGATTGGACCATTACTTAAATGATTCCCAAAGAAATCATCCTCTTTATAGACATATTCCAAAGGTTTTTCCAAATTATATGGATCTTTTTGATTTTTAGGATCACATGAATCCAAAGTTGGATTATAATAATCGATTGGATATAGATATAGTTTATCATCATGAGAATTCCCACCTGGCGTTAAAGGTTTGACTGTTATTGGGACGGCTTCATCCTTTTGATACAGTTTCTTTGCCGATGTGAGTTGGGCAAGAGCAAGGGACGCAGTCACCAAGCTTGTTATTAGCTTAACCATGATGTCTATTGTATATTCTCCACAAAGCGAATGATAGAATTTGAAGGTTTGGTATTAATGGGTTTAACTATCGTGTGACAGATTATAACGCGATAGATTTGACGATAAAGACAGAAACAGCAATGCAAAAATCCCTCTTGTTTGTAGGAAGGAGGACACCAGTGAGTCTGAAGATAGTATATTTCCAAGGACCAACTCAGTAATATCTTGACAAGTGATTTCAGCTTTGTTGAACAAGTTCAAATTCAAGTTTGAAAACAAAATTGATTTCTGGTTTTTTTTTATTAACAATTGGAAGTTCAAATGGCATTTTTTTGAAAAAGGTCTGAAATTTTAAACTTTTTAGGAAAAGTGAGACTAGCTGGAAAAATAAGGTTTATGTGGTGCAGCGTGCTGCATATACATACAGCAATTTTCAAGTAAGGGGGACTCGGGGACCTGGGAGACTATGAGCTGAAAAAAGAAAAGCGGGACTTTATAGCTTTTAGGCTTTGGAATCTTGAGGTTATGACTATATTCTGAGAGAACTATGGGGCTTACAATATAAGGTGTTCTTTGAGATGTACTTAAACTCGTTTTAGTATGACTGGGCTGTCCAATCCATGGTATATTTGGAGATCACCCCCTCTAGGCCCAGGCTAATCATTTTGGTGTGGTCTACCTACGTTTCATTTCTGTTTTGAGGGGTTGGAAAAGTTTTCCGAGACTGGAGACTTTAGGAGTCCATCAATGATTCAATGGTTCAACACTTGTGGTTATTATAGCAGTTGTAATTATCTTATGAGCCAGTTAGTCATTGGAATAGTAGCCTTCTCTTTGTCTTCTTCATAGTGTACCCTTTTTCAGCGTTGTTGTACTGTGAATCGGGGGAACTGCATACTTTGGTGGTAATATTCACTCGTCTGAGCTTCTTCCTAAACCATTCTAGATGCACTGCAAAGTATCTGCAAAGTATTGCAAATTGTTGGATCTGGTGGAAAAAGAATCTCATACTGATCAATTAGTCTCCAGAGTTTGCACGGAGAAATAAAAATTATGGGCGATGGCATAGTTAACCTCTATTTATATAATTTCTTTCCTCGTTTCATATATCATTCTTTCATACCTATTCACATTTCTTCATGGACCTGATACCATGAAGATCCAACGATACATCACTTCATTCGCTTTAAGACCCATCGTCTATTTCTCAACACTGTTCAACACTCAGAGCTTTGAGAAACTACCTTCAAATTTGCATTACAACTCTTCAACGAAATTTCAAAATGTTAAGGCAAGGTCTAAAATTTTAATACTATTTGCCATAATAATCATTGGGTTCAACTTGTTGTTAACTCATTTGATCTTTAATGTCAATAATTTCAACCAGTTTGTGGAAGGTTCCAAAAACTTGGACCTATATATCAAACTAAATAGACATTTCCTACAATCCAAAGCCTTCCAATCGTTATTTAAAATTCCTGCAACAAGTTCCAAAAAAGTTTACATCAATGATAACGTTGCACATCATGATTTCAACCATAACTATACCACTTCAGCTTTCATGTCCCATTTGAATCACGTTTACAAGACTGAACGTGATCCAGAGAAGTATTTGAATCAACATGCTCTAAATTTCCATTGGGCTGATTGGATTGATTTGGCACCTGCCACACCATTTGCAGAGATATATGATGAGCTATATCAATCGCTGAACAATAGTGAATGGGAAGTTTATCAATATTTCACCAAGATGTGTAATTACAAGTTGTACGATAAGAGACAACCTTGGGTTGATCAAGATTTATTCGACAAGAGGGTTTTCACACATGAAGATGTCTTGGATATTGGGATTTGTGGTGCTATTGATAAATACTATTTCACAAGACTTCCTGAACGTGTGATGCTTGAAACTGATTTCCATTATTTCACAATGCCAGTGAATCAAAAAAGAATGTCCAAACCATTGGGATTATTAGGTGTTTCTCAACTATATTATAATTCAGATCACGTTACCCAGGGCCAAATTGATCGTATTGATCCAAACGATAGAGAACATTTGGTGGATGATTTAAGGAAACATTTTGTTGAAAGTGGGTACGAACCAAGAAGTTTCAATTTAAAGTCAAGAGTTACACAAGATGCCTCTTTTTTCAAACAACCAGATGTTCCAGCAATGATCAAAGAATATGAAGATAAGCCATCAAGGACAATCCAAGAACAGTCATATTTGGATTTTTTAAAATATTCTAATGAAAAAACCGGTGGTAAAACAGGTCGTTTCTTCTTTACGAGTTTACGTATTGATGTTGATGTTATGAAGCATGAATTGGTTCATTATAACTATCCTTGGATGAAACAAATATCTCCACATGAAGAAAGATTGAAAATCATCCATCATACGATCAGATCATGGTTCAAATTTGCCGAAAATGCACAAGTTGTTTCATGGTTTAGTTATGGGAATTTATACGGTTGGTTTTTCAACTCACAAAATTTACCATGGGATACTGATTTGGATGTTCAAATTTCGATCCAGGATCATGATAAATTAGGTCGTTTTTATAACAATACACTAGTTGTGGAAAATCCTAAAATTGGAGATAATTTATTCCTGTTCAAAACAAACCCATGGTATATGCAACACGATGATGATCAATTTATTGATTCCCGTTATATTGAAGTGAAATCAGGTATTTATATTGATATTTCCGCGCAATGGGTTGATAAGACTCCGTTACCTGACACTGTGAAACCAAAAGAAGGTGAGATTGCCTTCCATTGTAAGCATTTTAAATGGAATGTTTATGATGATATTTTCCCATTAAGAAGAACGATTTTCGAAGGTGCACAGACGTATATTCCAAACAGACCAAAAGCCGTATTGCATAGATTATATGGTAAAGAATGTACCAATAGGATTTATAACGAAGATCATAATTGGCAAAAGGATTTAGGAATGTGGATACCTAATCAAATTTGTGAAAAGCAAAAAATCCCACCTGCAAATGAACGATTTGATGAAAATGGTCAATTAACTCTATTTGGTGCTTGTAATGATAGTCAAATCTTGCAAAATTGGAGAAATACAAAAGATGCATATGCTAAACATTTGGAAGAATACGATCTTGTTGTGGAAAAGGAAGAGGATGCTTCTAGATTAAGTGAAGAGGATTTACCAATCTTTAGACATTATGATGCTTCTGAATTTCAGTGATCAAACCTTCTCCAATTCTATATAGCTACTTTACGAAAATGAATATGTCACTCATACACTGTTTTGTAAGTCTGTCACAAATCAAGTGTAAAAATTCATCGTTATCTTTATCAATCTCAAGTCTTGTGATCAGAACAAAGATCCAAGTCCATAGGGGAATGACTCCCCAGATGAGCACAACTGCAAGTCTCGTATGTCACTAGTAGGCTCAAGACAATAGGACTGATGGTTAAGATCTGCTCTTTTAAAAAAAAAAAGACTTGTCCACTGTTTAATCAGATAAGGAAAACTTGTTGATAACTTTTCATTGATAACGAGAATACTCAGGAGACGTGGCCGTATCGAGATCTCGGTGAATTAAACTGATAAAGGTTGAATGAAGATGGTATTGTTTATGTGGGAAGTTGGTCGATAAGGAGCTGGTCACAAGTTGGATGGTGGTTCATTGAGCTGATTTGCTGGTATTGATGGGTAGCTGGACTAGTTCCCTCAGATGTTTCCACTCGTCAAAGTGACTTCACTAAGGATAAAATTGAACAGCCGAGTCTGATTTGTTCACTCAATAGTCAAACATCACGAGCGTCTTCACAATACATTTTTGATTGAGCTTTGAAATCGCAGTGGGTGTCTTCTTTACTATTTGGGCAACGAACCAATCTATCCCTGTCTAGTGTTGTACAGAGTCCAAGTGTAAAACCTCAAAAAGCACCCATATATCTTCACTATGAGCAAACATGCAAGAAGGAAACAGTTCTGTAGGTCTGTCAGTGGAACAGGACAAACGGATGATTGGTTCTCTACACAATTACAATATGCTCTTAAAAGCTGATGTGATTTTTATTTTCTGCGATATATTGTGAAATTGGCTACGGATTTGTTTTGCAGAGGCGGAGAATTTGTCTGTCTTTTACTGTTGAGTGAAAATTTTCTTATCGGCTAAAGAAATGAGACAACAGGGAACAGGGATCGGTGGATCTAGAGACAATAGCAGTGGGTAACGTGGACCGTTGTGCTATTGTTGTGTTGTCGACTAGCTCTCTGACTCTCTGGTGGTGGTTCACTAATTATCTCGTGACTGGATGCCCCATATGGCAATTCTTGAGACAGATGTGCGGGTTCTTGGGACGCATCTCTCGGTGCTTACGACAAGCCAAACAGTAAATACTAAAGACCCTTCGTTGATGAGTTGATTTCAAGTACTTAAGGCCCAGATCTGCTCATATTCCACAACAACAACAACCATCAACAACAACAAGAAGGTAAGATGAAGCTATCAAGGCTGCTACGGGTGGTGCCTAGACCGTTCGTGAACTTCAACACATCACTATACCAGAAGCTCCCATCGCTACCGTTCACCTCATCAGAAACCACCAAAGATGACGAGGACCAGTACCCTTATATCCCATTGAAGAATACCCGTGTCGGGATCAGATCCAAGATACTCCTGTTGATAGCGCTCATGATCCTGGGCTCGAACTTACTACTTGCACATCTCATATTCAACGTCAACAATTACAACGAATACCTACAGGCAACGGATGTCTTGAACTTGTATCTACATCTCAACAAGAGATTCCTCGATATGGATTCTTTTCTTTCCCTTTTCAAGATCCCATCACATTTACACAATGAGAAACCGTTCATAACAAAACATATCAATCAAAATACGTTCAACCATAACGTTTCCACAACGGCTTTCGCGTCGTATATCAACCATGTTTACAAAACAGAGCAAGATCCAGAGAGTTATTTGGCAGCTCATCCGCTTCATTTCCATTGGGCAGATTGGCTGGATCTAGTTGATGCAACACCATTTGTTGAGTCCTACGACGAGATCTTGAAACAGGTTGGTGGGACCCATGAGAAAGTTTTCAAATATTATCAGTCTCTATGTATCCCACTGATTCGGAACCAAAGATTGGCTTGGGTTGAACCTGATCTATTTGATAATAAAGTCAATACGCAATCTGATGTTTTAAGCATTGGGATTTGTGGATCTATTGAAAAATATTTCTTCACTGTGCTTCCGGAAAGAGTGATGCTTGAAACTGATTTCCATTATTTTAGTGTCCCAGTTAATCAAACAAGATCGTTAACACCATTGGGGAAAGAAGGATTGACCAAGTTGTATATGAATAGTGATTCCGTGACTGAACAGCAAATTGATTCTTTCAATCCATCCGGTGAATCTGCGGAGATTGTGAAAGATTTGGCTCATAATTATCTTGCAAAGGGTAAAGAATTGGAAAGTTTTAAATTGAAGCCAAGTTTAGATCAAGATCATTCAGAATTCATACAACCAGATGTCCCTAAATTGATTGAAGATTTACAAAGTCGAAGTGATTTAAACGAAGAGGAAACTAAATATTTAAACTTCTTGATTTACTCCCAGGCAAAATATGAACAGAAAGACACTGGAGATTTCTTCTTTACAAGTATTAGAATCGATGTTGATGTTATGCATCATGAATTGGTTCATTACAGTTATCCATGGATGAAATATATCCGTAATCATGACGAAAGATTGAAAATCATCCATCATACAACTAGATCATGGTTTAAATTTGCCGAGAGTGCCGGGATTGTTTCATGGTTTAACTATGGGAATCTTTATGGATGGTATTACAATTCCCAAAACTTACCATGGGACACGGATATTGATGTACAAATCTCTATAAATGATCAAAACAAATTGGGGAGATTTTATAATAATACACTAGTTGTGGAAAATCCACAATTAGGGGATCATATTTTTTATTTCCATACCAATCCATGGTATATGAATGATAACAGTAATCAAATGATTGATTCACGTTACATTGAGGCCAAATCAGGGATTTATATCGATATCTCTGCCCAATGGTTTGGAGAAGACGGGAAAGATTTCCCTCAGGGGATTGATCCAAAGGAGACCAAGATGATTCGTTGTAAGAATTTCCAATGGAATATATTTGATGATATTTTCCCATTAAGAAGAACAATTTTCGAAGGTGCACAATCCTACATGCCACGTAACCCAACAGAGGTTTTACAAAGGAAATACGGTGTCAAATCAACAAGGAAGATATATAACGAAGATCATAATTGGCAAAAAGATCTTGGACTTTGGGTCCCGAATCAGATTTGTGAAAGAGATCAAATCCCACCAGTGGGTGAAAGATTCGATGCAGATGGGGAATTAACATTGTTTGGTGCTTGTAATAACGAGGAAATCTTACAAGAATGGAGAAGAACAAGACACGCCTATGAAAAACATCAAAAGGAATTTGAAATTGTTGTGAATAAGGGTGAAGATGCTGATGAGTTGACAGAGGAAGAATTACCAATCTTTAGATATTTCGATGTTAAGGATTATCAATGATACGTATATGAATAATTAATAATATAATAGAGATACTTGTCCAATTTGTCAGGACTTTTTAATGAAATTATTAAAGTAGAATTATTATTGATCGTGAAAATAATCGCTCTAGTAATCTCCACGGCTTGTGTCAGTCCCAACTAAGCCTGGTCGTGTGAGAAATTTTATAAGCAGTTATATATGTTACATAGTAATGGCCGATAGGGTAAAGTACTAAAAAGATCGTCTGTCTTATAATCTTTTCCATCTTGAATTTATTTTCAAAACGCGGTACTAAATAATCAAATTTTTTCGTGTCGTGTCTTATCATCAGGAGTCGTCCATATACTAAGTAAAAAATCAGGGACAGACGGGTAAATTGTGTTGATGATGGACCACTTTACCAAGAGAATAGACAGATGTGTAGTACCATGGAGGTTGAACATCAAACATTTCCAGCTTTATTATTTTATTCACAGGAAATTAAACTGTTCGTATCCGGCTAGCCCCCGGTCTTGGAACACTGTCTCAGACTGAGACCAAGTCCAAGTCCAAGTGGGAGAATGTGGTCTCGGACTAGAGATGATCTAATTTAACAATATAACAAATCCAACAGAGATCAACGGGAAACCGATCTGAACTGATTCTCGTTCTATAAATAATTGGCTGATTTAACTTTGGAAGCACGGTGGGTATTATTGGAAATTAAAAGGGTCCTTGTGTGGGTATAGAGGCCATTGGTGTCTTGTGTCTTCTTGTTGGAATTGGCCTTGAAACAGAAGTTTGAGATCATGTATCGTTTTTCTTATTTAAGCTCAGCATATAGTGGTTTATTAAGATGTTACAGCTCCATACGAGAATGTGCTATGGTTGTATCGTATTTGAAACAGATTAAACAACAATCAGTGATGCTATTTTAAACCCAACCCATACTAGTTCTTTCCCCTGATACTAATCATCCACCAGTACGGCTATGAAATGTCAAACTCCAACCACTGTTTCAATAGTCAATGTACCCCAAAATAGCCTTGCACTCTAGTCATATTGACCACTAGTTTTTTATGAATTTACGCATTTTTTATTGTGGAATTGTTGTACAATTGGCAGCTACAATTGGCAGCTACAAAATTCATTTGGTGAAGATCCTCCACCGACAGCGTGATTGAGATACCACTTCTGACAGCTTGAATGACAGTAATATTATCCTCTCATACACCATCTTTTATCAACCCTTTTGTGCACATTATATGCCAAATTTATCACGATTCTGCCATCGGTCCCCGTGTCCCGAATCACCTGGTCGTTCGACCGCTAAATGTTTCATTATAGCCCATGCATAAATCTGAATATCTGAAAGGTGGCTGATTATCAAGTTTGAACACGCTGGTGATACTTGATGGGTTGAACTTTTAGCTAATATCCTTGTTTAGCTCGTGTTCCAGGCATAGCAGAAGTGATCAAACCATGCTTCTGCTCAGAAGAATACTCACTAAACCCCTGGGGGCTCTCAAGGCTATATTTATGCCCCAATCCGGGGTGAGGAAGCGGACAGGTAATAACGATAGAGATCTAAACCGCCAAAGAAAGCGAAATATAGATCTCAAGGTCAAAGTGGTTACACTGTTGCTGATAGCCATATGTCTTGTACCTTATTTATTATCTCGGCCAGGATTTAGTATGGAAAACTATAATAAATTCATGCAAAGTATGGAAGATATAAACACATACATGTTTTTAGATCGAGAGTTTATGATCAGAGCGGAACTCTTCAAGTTTTATAGATCACCTCAAAACTTCCAAAGTTCTGAAATCCCTACAAAAAAAGTACACGAAGGTTTCAATCAAAACTATACCATATCTGCATATTTGTCACATTTAAATCAAGTTTATGCAAATGAAAAAGATCCTGAAGAATATTTGAAGAATCACAAGTTGAAGTTCCACTGGGGTGATTGGGTCGATTTATCACCTGCAAATGCATTCATCAAGAGTCATTCAACCATATTGAACAAGTTGAAGGGGAATGATCAAGAGTTATATGAAATAGTGCATGAGATGTGTTTCAATAAGCTTTACGATGTGAGAAATCCATGGATGGATCCTGAGCTAGAAGAGGCAAGATTATTTGTCACAGAACATTTACAAAGCTTAAGTGTTTGCTCATCAATTTTCAAATACTATTACGCAACATTACCGGAAAGAGTTGTTTTCGAAACTGATTTTAAATATTTTGAATTACCAGTGGATTATAACAATAGGAAAAATGAACCATTCACCAAGAGTGAACTTATATCGAGAATAATGCCACAGTCTCGTACTGAAATGGTCAATCCAAATAACCGTGAAGAACTTGCTGACTCATTAGAAAAAACATATCTTCAACGAGGTTATTCAAAAGAAGATATCCAATTGAAACCTTCATTAAGCCAAGACCAATTGAATTTCAAACCACCAAATGTTCCTGATCTAATCAAGGAATATGAAGCCATACCACACCCAACATTTGAAGAACAAAAATATCTCAATTTCCTCAAGTATTCAAATGAAGCAGTATGGAAGGCTGATAAATTTTATTTCACCTTCCCCTGGTTAAACGTTGATGTGAAAGCGGAACTTCACCATTACACGTTCCCATGGTTCAAGCAGATCATTTCGAATCAGGAGCGGATCAAAGTGATTCATCATCTGATTAGATCATGGTTCAAATTCGCCGAGCATGCAGGTGTGGTATCATGGTTCAACTATGGGAATTTGATTGGATGGTATTTCAACGGTCAAAATTTACCATGGGATAACGATGTTGATGTCCAAGTGTCCATAGCTGATCAGGATAAGATTGGTCGTTATCATAATAATACACTTGTTGTGGAAAACCCGAAATTGGGAGATCATATGTTTTGGCTACAGACAAATCCATATTATTTACAACATAACGATCAACAATTCATCGATGCTCGTTATATCGATATCAAGACTGGGATCTATGTCGACATCTCCGCCTTGTGGGAAAGTAGCCATCCAAGACCACAGGGCGTTGAGCCTGCAGATGGTGAGATTGCATTCCATTGTAAACATTACAATTTTTTCGTTTTCAGTGATATTTTCCCCCTGAGAAGAACTTTATTCGAAGGAGCACAGGCATATATGCCTAAAAATATAGAGGGAATCTTGAAGCGGTTTTATAAAAATCCTATTGGTGAATTAAACATATTTGATCATAATTGGCAAGCAGATATTGGACTTTGGGTTCCGAATCAAATTTGTGAATTAGATTCAATTCCGAAAACCTCTGAAAGATTTAACCCCAATGGTGGGGCATTAACTTTACACGGTGCTTGTGATAATATAGACTTGTTGAACGAATACGACAGGGCTAAAGAGGTTTATCGGAATCATTTGGAAGAGTTGGAGTTGATCGTTAACGGTACTGTGAAAGGTGTCAAGTCGGATGTTGATAGTACAATATATAGTGAGAAGGATCATCCCATATTTAGACATTTTTATTGGGATGATTATAGATGAATGTAATGAATTTTTGATGCATGTATTGATTTAGCGTAGCAAATTTTTCCTCAGCTCGTATAATTTGGTAACTAAAAAACAGTACCGTCACTATACAAATCAATCGGTGGTCCTTTAGTTTCAGGTCTTAGTTCAGCTGCAATTTCTCTTCCTGATTTCCAACTACCAGCCTCGATCAATTGTGGTAAAGTTAGTTCATAATCGAGCTTTTCATTAACCAGTGGGAGGATATAGTCCAAGAATCCGATTGTTATAGCTCTCCATTCCACAATCACACCATCATCAGGTTTGAAAGAAGGGATCTCTGGTGTTTTGGATCCAATCTTTTGGGATAGTTTCAAACCTTTTTCCAAATACTCTTTCTTCAAAGAGATGACTGCAAAATCATAAAACAACCCACCATTTCTATATTCTGGTAAACCTGTTTGTAAATCTTCATTCTCGATTTGAAACTTATATCCATATTTGGAAAGTGGGACTATAAGAGAATATGATAACCATTGTGTGAGCTTATGAAATGGTATGATGGTATCAATGAAGTCCGGCTCTGTTGAGTGTAATTTAGAAGTCGTTGATAATGGCCAAGCATCCCCCAATGGAATACCCCCAATCTCAACTCTTCCCTTTGGCCAGATTGGAGTGAATCCTTCCATTAGGGCATCCCAAATAATGGTCAAGTCTAATTTCGAGTCATTTCCAGCCCTGGAATGTAAATAATCAATCAAATTACCAGGTCTTGCATCTTCACCGAAAATGGTTTTATTGGAAACCAATGCCCTTCCCAAGTTTCTGATCAAGTTCAATCTACCTTCATGACCGCTTAGGGGATTTGAATCACTTATCTGGAAACCTTGAACTAGATCGTCATTTGAAAATTTTAAAAGGGCATCACCATTCACAATTTGTGGATTCGATTTGGGATCATTGCTCAATTTACCATTTTTGAACAAATCAACAGATGCAACGGCTAATCCTTCACTTCTGTTGTATTCTTCTCTAGTGTCATCCTCGTTATATTTCCAATCGTTCCCGGCACCTGCATCAACCAAAACACTGAATACAAATAAATCAATCAACCTTTTACCAATTTCTAAATCATCATATAACAAGGCACGCCATTTGGAAATCAATTGCTCCACACGATCATGACCTCCGGCATTCAAATGACCCCAACGACCATGCGGTGGGATTGTACTCAAGTATTTGAAATCACGAGTGATTCTTCCATTGACATACTCAACAACTTTGGGAATTTTCGTCAAATCAACATCGAAATAATCTAAATTGTTATCAAGAGCCAATTTAAAGATTGGGGTTGTACGTTCTCTAACGGATTGGATAGTCAAGAGATGTTTGATTTGTTGTTCTGTTGGCATAGTAAGCAATTGAATCGTTTTCTATTATATTATACTCTGTAGACTTGTCTTTCCTTGTGAGTTATAAACAAAGAAAGTCCGCGAGTATATATACTCTATTGTGCCAACTCTTATCCCCCGAACAATCAAAGAGACTTGTTATCGGGGCCAGATTCAAACCCGACGGTGATAGTGGCGATCTGAGCCCTAATAAAGTTCTGGTCATGTGATTTCATCTATTTCACGTGATACTAATGCTTCACACCTCAACACCATCTATTTCTCTCTGGCTTTTCGCGAATTTTGGAAAAACCTGCTGCCATGGTATCCAGTGAAAAAAAACTAATAGTCTCTTTATACATCAACATCTATCATTTGGAAGAGGTCAACCAATACAAAGAAGCAAAAGGTATAACATTCAAAATGGCTGACATTCAAAAAGACAAAGTTACCGAACAACAACCTCAAGTTCACAAAATCAGAATCACTTTAGTTTCTACCAAGGTTAAACAATTGGAAAAAGTTTCTGCTAACATTATCAGAAATGCTGAAAACTTTGACTTGGTCAAGAAAGGTCCAGTTAGATTACCAACTAAAGTTTTAAAAGTCTCCACCAGAAAAACTCCAAATGGTGAAGGTTCAAAGACCTGGGATACTTATGAAATGAGAATCCACAAACGTGTTATCGACTTACAAGCCCCAGCTGCTGTTGTTAAGAAGATCACTCAAATCACCATTGAACCAGGTGTAGAAGTTGAAGTCACTATTGCTGCTTAAGCGTCATGTTTCAAGTAATTAATAATGATTTCTCCAAAAAACAAAGTTTTTGTGTGTTGTTTGATTAAGTTTGGTTTAGATGTGATATTGAATTAATTTAATGCTCTAGGTTGATCAGTTTTTATACCTCTGACAACTATCAGCTTATATAACATGGTTCATTTAATATTATGTTCTAAGCCGTTCTGTTCGGCCGCGTATGAATTGAAATTAAATCATAAACTGTAGCGATTAATTTAGCGTTCCTATTAAGCTAGTTGGCTCATCTTATTGAACTACTTGTATATAAGTTTAATAATCTCCGCGAATTCTATCGCTGCGCAGGCACCGGCTATGCATTAATTGGGACACCGAGAATATAGTCTATACGTCTACCATATGGTATTAACGCTAATATCACTTGATAGTTGATAAACATATAGATCATGCCCTCAAGGAAGTCGCTGATCATAAGCCTCATCATTGGGCTGTTTGTCACCAGCACCATCATCGTTACAGCTACAATTTCATATAGTTATGATGTTGATATAGAGGAATTAACAACTAAAATCATTGATCAGTTTGGTAATGAATCACCAATCTCAAATCAAGAAAAGGAAGGAAATGTGCCGAAGAATGAGGAAGAGGTGGCACAGGATAAAACACAGCAAGACGATTCATCAAAGAATATTGAAACGAGTGAACAGGCTCAAGAATCAAAAGTGACAAAAGAGAAAC